>JAQOWZ010000064.1:383221-591168 GCA_035578165.1 Stenolophus ochropezus | reverse complement strand
GTATAAATCGTCTATAATATCCTACCAAATCTACTACACTTGGGCTACTCTGACAATGTTATCATCACCTGGATGTACTTGGATGATTAGGCCTAACTTCCACTGAAGTGGAGGCAACTGATCGTTTTTTATAACAACTAGCTGATCAGGTTGTAAATTGGGCTTTTGGCTTGTCCATTTAAGTCTCTGTTGGAGGGTATTGAGATATTCGGAATGCCATCTTTTCCAAAAGTCTTGAGACATCTTTTGGAGTAGTTGCCAGCGGGTGAGAAGACTAGTTGATGGTTCTAGATATTTGCGATCTGGTAAGCACACAGCAGTTTCAAGCATTAGGAAATGATTAGGTGTTAATGCGTGTAGATCATTGGGATCTGGTAATAGCGGACACAATGGTCGTGAGTTCAGAATAGACTCGATTTGATAGAGTAGAGTGTTGAACTCTTCTAATGTTAAGGTTTGAGAGCCTACAACTCGAGAGATGTGGAATTTTACGGATTTGATTCCAGCTTCCCAGAGTCCTCCAAAATGGGGAGCAGATGCTGGGTTAAAGTGCCACTGGGTGCCCTCAGAGGCTAGCCGATTGGACAAATACTCGTTGTAATGAGTGGAGGCGACAAATTTCTGCAACTCAGTAAAATAACTTTTAGTGCCGACAAAGTTTGTACCTGAGTCACTATAAATATGTGAGCATCTACCACGACGGGCGATGAATCGTCGGAAAGCGAAAATAAATGCTTCGGTGGTCAAATCCGAGGAAATTTCTAAATGCAATGCTTTGGTAGCAAAGCATACGAATAAACAGAGATAGGCTTTGGTTGCTTTAAAACCTCGTTTTTCATAAGGCGTAACATAGAAGGGCCCACCGTAGTCAATTCCAACCACGTCAAATGGTTTTAGTTCCTTGACTCGATTCTCGGGTAAATTACCCATAAAGGGGTTAGGTGCAATAGGGTGGCACCGAAAGCATCTGATGCATTTTAAGGTGCGACTGCGAATTAGGCGGCGAGCGCCTATGATCCAAAATCGGCGATTCAAGATTGCTTGAAGAGTTCTGGGCGATGGATGAAGGTAGCGTTAGTGATAGCAATCAATAAGAAAATCGGTGAAGCTATGTTTCGACGGGAGAAGTAGAGGATGCTTTTGGGAGAAATTAAAATTAGAATGTCGTAGTCAACCTCCTACTCGTAACAATCCTTGATCATCAAGAAAGAGACTGAGATTTTGGAGTTGTTTGGAGCATAATCGTGCTTGTTTAAGTTTAGAAAGGTCTTCTGTGAATACTTCTTGTTGAATTATTTTCACCCAGCGTAAGAGAGCATCGTCGAGCTCAGAAGCCAATAGTGACGACTGCGGTGAGTGCTCTTGGAGTTTGAGTCTCTTATACAGTCGTATGCACAGTGCAGTTATGCGGAGCAGGCGATCTAAGTCAGAATACCGCTGAAGAAGGGTATTTTCTGGTTCATTATTCACGATTAATGTGATTTTTGATTCTACATTTATTTGGGAATCTTGCGTGTTGTTGTCCTCCTGTTGAGATAAGGGCCAAGTGTTTAGGTGCGTGAAGTTAGCAGAATGAAGTAAAGCACTAACGAAACAATTTATATACATAGTTAGTGCCTCGTTAGTGCTCTTTGGTGCTTCTTCAATTTCTCTAACAGGAGTCACCATGCCGCTACAAAAAGCATTCGACTTTTTTTCCTGCCAAGTTCACACTAGCAGGAACTTTGAAAGATAAATTAATGAACTTGGTGTCAAAAGTTAGTGCTTCGTTAGTGCTTTTTAGTGCTTCTATTAAAAAAAATCACAAGTCACACTACGTCGCTACAAGAAGCAGTCGTCATTTGCCAATTTATGTTGATCGAAAGTATGTTATAAAGTTTATAATAAAAATATCAAAAATTGTATTTATTATTAGCAACTATTTGCTCATTTTGTGCTATTTATTGCTACATTGTATTAATTTTGTGCTCATTTCTAACAATTGTCATTATCAAAATAAAATGAATACGATATGTTTACGTTTGCTTAATCACTAAGTGCTTCTATTAAAAAAATCACAAATCATACTATATCGCTACCAGGAGCATTCGACTGTTTTTCCTGCCAAGTTCACACTAGCAGGAACTTTGAAAGATAAATTAATGAACTTGGTGTCAAAAGTTAGTGCTTCGTTAGTGCTCTTTAGTGCTTCTATTAAAAAAACCACAAATCATACTATATCGCTACCAGGAGCATTCGACTGTTTTCCTGCCAAGTTCACACTAGCAGGAACTTTGAAAGATAAATTAATCTATTAAAAAAATTTTTTTATTATTATATTTTTTATTGTAATAAAATATCAAAAATTATTTTTATTATTAGCAACTTTTTTATTCATTTTGTGCTATTTATTGCTACAGTGTATTACTTTGTGCTCATCTCCTACAATTGTCATTATCAAAATAATATGAATACGATATGTTTACGTTTGCTCATTCATAATGAAAAATTTAAAATTAATATAGCAGTATTTTTTTCTGATCTCCTTCCATTTATTGCCTTATTTTCAATTTTTTTTATTCATTTCGGTTTATTATAAGTACGCTGGAGGAAATATATACTATTCAATTGATCGAAGAAACCATTACATTAGGTACCTACTAGCTATAAGCTATAGCCATATATTTAGCCTAATCTTTTTAAATTGTTTATTTTTATCAGAGGTTGAGACAGCATTAGTTTAAAATTATGGTTTTCTTTAATTTTTATGTTAATATTCATATTGCATAGTTATTTTATCCAACACCTGCTAATAACTTTACCATTTTTATATAAATAAAGTAGCTCATAAGTCATTAGTGGGTTAAAAGTATCTTTTCTCATTGCTTATTGTTTCGTACCTACAATAGTATTATATTACGTTAAGTAAGCTTATCTACACTATTTTTATTATTATATGTTAAATTCAATTTTAAGTGTAACAGTACCTATAGTTACACACAAAACAATAAAAAGTTATGTAGTCACCAACGAGGCAATTATCAGGCCCGGATAAAGGGGCGGGCGACACGGGCGGCCGCCAGGGGCGCTAATTTTTTAGGGGCCGAACATAACATAACTAATTATTAAATATTTTTCTACTCAATAGATGGCCACTGAATCTAGCCACTAAATTTGCTTTTCAACTCAAAAATGGCGGTCAAAATATTTGAATTTTTAAAATCTAATGACTTGTATATTCTTATGCCGAATTTGTGGACATTTTTAAGAATATTATTAACAATTCCTGTGACTGTTGCAGCTTGTGAACGTAGTTTTAGGAAGTTAAAACTTATTAAAACATACCTGCGGTCTACAATGATAAACGAAAGGATAAATAATTTGGCAATTTTGTCTATAGAAAATGAAATTGCGAAGAACATAGACATTACAGATAATATTAAAAATTTTGCCGATTTAAAAGCCAGAAAAAAATATTTTTAAATTATCTATATTTATTCATACCTTAGTACAAGTTTTGTTATATGTATATATTTTGGTTTATAATATTGTCAATTTTTGTTTTTGTTTGTGAAAAATATTTACTGTGATTTTTATATTAAACTAACATTATTTAATAAAATATATTATATTTGTTTAAATTAAATTATTTATTACCTGTATAAATATAATTATATTTTTGTTATTCTTTTATGTTGTAGCAATATTACTTTTATTTTCAAAACAGTAAAATTATATTATACATTACGTTATCGGATAAAAAGGGCGCCAAAATTTTTTTCAACCGGGGCGCTCGAAAATCTAGATCCGGCCCTGGCAATTATTTCAAATTAGTAATATTCGTAGTCGGTATTCTGATCTACTTTCTTTTTATTTTTGCATATAACATCAAAATTGTAACTACCTATTGTTATTGTTATATCACTGACTGCCTAAAAATTTAGAAATGTATTAGTATTATACAAAAGAAAAAAATATATATTTTACGCACAACTGTATTGTAATTGTGTAATTACAACGTGGTTACCATGGCGGTAAGTTTTACTTTACGCCCTTGGGTGGTAAAGTATAGAAAAATGCCCATGGGCGGTAAAGTAGTGAACTCTGCTTTGTTTGCTATTGTTTATAAAGTCAAGTTATGGTGAGCGAGGGAATTAATTTATTTATTAATGTGAAAAATACAACTAATTTTTATTTACTTATTAATGTGAAAAATTATTATTTAAATAATGGAATGAAACTCCGCCAGCCGATTTATTTAATTGAATATTTAAATTATTTATTTCGTTCTTCTCCTGTGTGACTGTAGATATATTGCTCGATGTACTTGCATTAGTCTTAATATTGAGAATTAATCTAGCCGTCTTAGTTTTTGATTCTACAGAGTCTTCTAGGTATTCTTCTGCAACCTAAGTACTTTTTCAACCCCCATGCCTTTTTACAGATGTTATATCTGCCCCACTATCTGCTAGTAATGTCGCAGATGTTCTGCGAAAGGTATGCCCAGTATATCTCTCTGGATCAGGAAGCTAGAGATATTTTGCAATAGTTTTGAGAATAGCTCCGAAAGTATTTTTACCCATAGGCTGGGAAGTGCAAATTTTATTTCTAAATTGAAGAAAAAAACGACGATGGATCAAATTCCCTGGCCGCATAGCAATATATTTTCTACAAAGCTCCAATGCAGCTGTTTCGTCATCTACTATACTAAACTGACGTTTTTTATTAGTTTTTGTATTTGGTATGGTCACAAGAATGACGGAACCCCTGTCTTCTACATCGTCTATTTCAATATTTGCGAGTTCTTCTCTATGACAAGCTCCGTATATACCAAATAATAAAGCATTCTACAATTCAAAACATCATAATGTTTAAATCAATAAAATTTCAGAATTTTAATAATTGTCATACCTTAATCATCAGATATGAGCAGTCTAGAGATTCAGTCATAAATTTTATATTATTATTTTTGGACAACACCATAGCTTTCTTTGGTTCATGGCCAATACTTTTTTTTTTAAATGAAATTAGCTTGTAGTAAGTAGTAATATTCACATTTTTCTTAATTATAAGCATCTTTTTAAGCATGGAATATTTTGACAAAGAACTGCATTTGTATACTTGAGACCGAAAATCGAAAAATTTAAATTATGTAACAAATGTGCAAAACATGATTGTGTTATTTACCAGTTGGTTAACATATGCCAACAAAACAGTTTCGTTGATGGTTTCTATTTTTTTTTACTGTCGTCCAGTTTTCCATGTCTTTAAACTCTTTTTTATACCTCTCTTGTGATTTCTTGGGACACAAATCCCCCAACGCTTCTTCAGCTTCAGCCAAAATTCCGTTTGGAATCTCCATGTCGTACACAATTTACTAATTTTTACGATCTTTGTTTACATATAAACAAAATTAATTGTTTGACACATGACAACATGATATGAGTCTTTGTTACCATCGGCACCTTTTCCAACGTTTTTAAAATTTCGAGATAAAAATAATTATATATACTTATGCAATTGTGCGTAAAAGGTTGTACATACCTCGGGCCGAAAGAGATTTACGCCCATGGACGAATAAAAGCACTCCGCTACGCGTCGGACTTCAAATTTCGTCCGTGGGCATAAACATTCTCTTTCAACCCTCTATACGTAAATAACTACTTCGAAGGATTAGTAATAACAGTTCGGCTAATAAATCAATTAATACATATTCACCCTAATTCTGTAAGGAAGTTGCTAACTCTTAGCAACGTTACTAACATCATCAGCCAATAACAATAGCAGATACTAAATAAAATATGGAAATGACAGGTTTTACAATTATTTCTACAGATCACAATTTTTAATAACATTGCTAAGAGCCAGCAACATCCTTAAGAGAATTAGGGTGATTATCTATGTATAATAGGAGTATAATACAGTAAAATTGTTATTATAATACTAAACAAACGTAAAGTATTATTATTTTTTCAATAAACGCACATTACAAAAAATAAAAATAATTAATTTGAATATAGGTTTTGGCGTTGGAAGATATAATTTATTTTCCCAATCTTTTTATATGTTTTAATGAGAAATAATTGAGAAAAAAATAACTTAATACCTACACATTTAAAAATTAACATTGTGATCCCTATACAAGTACGCTTATTCCGCGTGAATATTGTTTCAATAATTTTATTTTAGAGTTGACTCGATTACTGAAGCAAGAGATCTCTTGAAATAAAAATGTATCTAATCCTTTGATTTACAAAAAATCTTATTTGTTACTCGTATCAACAAATCTTCAAATATACTCGTATAACTCGGTATAAAGAATGTGTTCCTAAACTTTTATGATACGTTTATTATATAAA
Organism: Stenolophus ochropezus; assembly: GCA_035578165.1. Taxonomy (NCBI): domain Eukaryota; kingdom Metazoa; phylum Arthropoda; class Insecta; order Coleoptera; family Carabidae; genus Stenolophus; species Stenolophus ochropezus. The sequence continues at coordinate 584,830 of JAQOWZ010000064.1, read as the reverse complement.
TTTGGTACGGCGAACACATTATTTTCCGCGTTTATACATATACAAAATATTGTAAATTTTATATATATATATATATATATATATATATATATATATATATAAAACATATAATAATAAAAATAATGTAGATAAGCTTACTTAACGTAATACTATTATAGGTACGAAACAATAAGCAATGAGATGATATACTTGCAATCCACTAGTTATGCGCTACTTATTTATATAAAAATGGTAAGGCTATTAGCAAGTGTAATAAACCGAGATGAATAAAAAATTTTAAAAATAAAGTAATAAATGAAACGATATCAGAAAAATTACTGCTATATTAATTTTAAATTTTTCTTAGTGAATAAGCAAACGTAAACATATCGTATTCATTTTATTTTGATAATGACAATTGTTAGAAATGAGCACAAAATTAATACAATGTAGCAATAAATAGCACAAAATGAGCAAATAGTTGCTAATAATAAATACAATTTTTGATATTTTTATTATAAACTTTATAACATACTTTCGATCAACATAAATTGGCAAATGACGACTGCTTCTTGTAGCGACGTAGTGTGACTTGTGATTTTTTTTAATAGAAGCACTAAAAAGCACTAACGAAGCACTAACTTTTGACACCAAGTTCATTAATTTATCTTTCAAAGTTCCTGCTAGTGTGAACTTGGCAGGAAAACAGTCGAATGCTCCTAGTAGCGATATAGTATGATTTGTGGTTTTTTTAATAGAAGCACTAAAGAGCACTAACGAAGCACTAACTTTTGACACCAAGTTCATTAATTTATCTTTCAAAGTTCCTGCTAGTGTGAACTTGGCAGGAAAAAAAGTCGAATGCTTTTTGTAGCGGCATGGTGACTCCTGTTAGAGAAATTGAAGAAGCACCAAAGAGCACTAACGAGGCACTAATTATGTATATAAATTGTTTCGTTAGTGCTTTACTTCATTCTGCTAACTTCACGCACCTCAAGTGTTTAGAGGTTTTTTGAACCATGATGGACCATGCCACCATAAGGAGTGTGACAGTAAATCATTTACGGACATACCTCGTGATGCGCAGTCAGCAGGGTTATCTTGTGAAGGTATGTGATGCCAATTATTTTGAGGAAGATGTTGTTGAATTTCAGCGACCCTGTTACTCACGAAGGTTTTCCATTTATATGGTGGAGCTCGGATCCATGCAAGAGTAATTGTAGAGTTCGACCATGCTAGGATGTTCGAGAAACATAATGATAGCGTTTCGATTAAATTTGCCATTAGGCGCGATAACAGTAGAGCTGCACAGAGCTCTAGGCGTGGAAGCGAAATCCGTTTTAGAGGAGCGACTTTCGTTTTGGATGCGATAAGATCTGCGGTACAGATATTTGAGCATTTTGAGTGAATGTATACCACAGCTGCGTAGCCTGTTTCGGAGGCGTCACAAAAGCCAATCAGACTTAAAATACAGTTTTCTGTTTCGATATGGCGTGGTATTGTGAGACTCGATAAAGCAGGTAATTGTTGTTTGAAATTGTTCCACTTCAATACCAAGTTTTCTGGTACTTGAGCGTCCCAGTTTGTGCCAGATATCCACAGATCTTGCATGATGCGTTTTGCGATCATTATGACAGGTGACAGCCAGCCAATTGGATCAAAAATTCTAGCGATGTCTGATAAAATGTTGCGTTTAGTGACTGAGTTATCAGACAGGCTGATTTTGTAGCTAAACTGATCCAAAAACGGATTCCATGAAAGACCAAGAATTTTTACAGTTTCTTGATGCTCTCCATTCAAGAATGAATATTCGCGATGATATTCAGGAATGTGTTCAAGTAGATTTGGATGATTACTTGTCTATTTGCGTAGTTCTAGACCAGCGGTTGCAAGCAATTTAATAAGGTCTTGCTGGAGCTCTAGAGCGTCTGACAAGGAATTTGCTCCACTTATTATGTCATCAACATAAGTATCAGATTTTAGAATCTGTGATGCACGTGGAAAATTTAATTCTTCATCCTTGGCTAATTGATGAAGTGTGCGAATGGCTAGAAAAGGAGCACATGTAGTGCCGTATGTCACCGTGTTCAAGATATAAGATTGTGGTGGCGAGGAGGCATCAAAACTCTATAATATTTTCTGGTAGATACGATGGTCTTCAGTTATCAGAATTTGACGGTACATTTGTCTGATGTCGACGGTAAATATGATTTTGTGAAGACGCGATCGCTGAATGATTGCTGGTAAATCAGCTTGAAGTGCGGGCCCAGATAATAGATAGTCGTTGAGAGACTTATTGGAAGAAGTCTTTTTAGATCCATTGAAAACAACTCTGAGTTTGGTGGTAGAGTTACTTTCGCGTAGGACTCCGTGATGAGGTAAATAGAATCCTTCATCAGGATGATTGAGCTCTTGAGACAGACTTGACATGTGATTCTGCTCCAAGTAATCTGACATGAATTTGTGATATTCTGTATTTAATTTTTGATCAGATGCTAAACGGCGTTGCATGACATTGTAGCATCGAATAGCGTTGGCATAGGAATTTCCTAACTGAGGAGGATAGTGTTCAAAAAGTAACGGGACAACGTAACGGCCCGAGTATAGGCGTTTATGCTGAGTGTTAAAGATGTCGTTTGCCAGACGGTCTTTTTCAGACATAATAGCGTTTTTAGGAATGTCTTCAAGTTCCCAGAATTTTGAAAGCGTTGCGGAAATTGAGTTGTGCACAGTTAACAAGGTGGTAACTGGTTGCGAAGATAATAAGGGAATGCGTCCTAAAATTATCCATCCCAGAGACGTTTCAAGGGCTGACGGACCATAAGAGGTGGTGCGTTTCTGACCACTGAGTAAATCAGCATAGATGTCAGCACCGAGTAACAATTCAATGGGTCCTGGCGTTATAAAGTTTGGATCTGCCAACTGTAGCTGACAGAACTCATTAAGCATGTGCGATGGTAATGGCATTTTAGGTAAATTCTGCGTTATTTGTGATACAACGATTGTTGGAAGAGAATACGTTGGTGAATCACAGTAAGAAGAACGAAAGCGAATCGTCGCTGTACCACGTACTAGATTTGAAGCTGTAGTAATACCAAATCCTGAAATTCCGATATTTCGATTATTAGCAGGATGATATTTTAACTTCAAGCGGCGAGAACAGTCTTCAGTGATGTATGAAGACTCACTGCAACTGTCTAGAAGTGCGCGTACCGATTGCCATGAACCGTAAGAATCCTGTACTTGGACAATTGCTGTACTTAGAAGTACTACAGACGACTTTGGGCTGTGTGTAAGTAGCGAGGTAGAATTGTTTTGCGTACTAGCTGTAGAAGCTGAAGACGTTGATGCGTTTTTATTTGAATCCGGTACACTTGAGGACTCGTGCGTTGGTGTCGACTTCTCAAAATGTAAGAGCGTATGATGACGCTGATTGCATGAGCGACAAGTGTATTTCGACTTGCAATTGTGTGTCATATGAAAGGATGACAGGCAGTTTCGACAGCAATTATTGGTGCGAACAACATTGAAGCGTTTCGATGGGTCCATTTTGAGAAACATAGAACATTTATATAAAGCGTGCTGTTGTGAGCAAGCGACACATTTAGGAGTGTTTGTAGTAGATACAAAACTTGAAGTATTAAATGGTTTTCGCTTACTGTGACCCATATTAGGTGTTGAATTATCTGATGACGCTTGAATACTTTGCCACTGTTGAGATTGAATAAATTGATTTAGAAATTTTAGAAGCTCATCAAGTGTGGGCAGATTATCTTTGTCTAATGTGCGTTCAAAATTATATCGAGTTTGCGAATCAAATTTAGAAATTAGGATGACAGCAATAACTGCGCTCCAATCATCAACTGGTTCTCGATTGGCTCGTAAAGCTTCAGTATGCTCTTGAATTGAGGCAACAAATCTAGTAGCGTTGATATGTGTCATAGGGCTGAGCTTTGGCATATCAATTAGCGTTTGCAAATGATAAGATGAGATTAACCGTTTTTGAGCATAACGATCAGTTAAAAGTTTGATCGCGATTGTGTAGTTATCATCAGACACACATAGATTTTTTATTAAAGCTGATGGTTCTCCTTCCAAGACAGATTTCAAGTATTGAAACTTTTGAGCAGGACGGAGGCCTTCATTTTCGTGAATGAAACTGGTAAAAAGATCATAAAAGGATTTCCAATTCGCAATGTTACCAGAGAAATGAGGCAAATTTAATTTAGGAAGTCGAGTGAATGTTTGAGATTGCGATGAGGTTTGGAACATGAACGCAGTGTTCGTGGTATCCGCAGCTGATTGTTCCAAGAATGGCGGTTTTTCAAATTTCGCATTTATTTCGCAAACAGAAGCAAAGAAGTCTTCGTGTTCGATATAGAGTTCTTCTTGCTTATCAGCGTTGCTTGGATGAGTCATTATTTTGATATGATTCATTTCAAAATCACGGATGCGTTCAGGAAGCATTTTAAAATGTGCGCGAACTGCTGGTACTTTGTCTGGATTCGTTGTAGCTTGAGTGATGAGCGACTCTAAAGTTTGTACGAATCGCTTGCAGAAGTTGCGACGTACAGTTGGTGTTGTTAATTCCGACATGATAAGATTCAAAGATGTATGAAACGACAACAAAATTGTGTGACAACAGAACACTAACTACAGACCGACAGACGTTAGATACTGTCCCAACAGACCGAGGCTCTCGAAGACATTGGTTCTTCGAGAGCCTCGGTCTGTGGCGTGGCAACAGAACACTAACTACAGACAGACGGACGATAAATACTGCTCCGGCAAACCTCCGGATCCGGCTCGAAGGACCAATGTGGCGACGCGGTCAGATTTAAAATGTATTTAAGATCCGTGCGACCGATTGCGTCTATATGCGTTGCGTGGATCCGAAAGGACTGTTAGTAGTGCCGGAATGTGAAACACCTTTAAACAAAATGTAACGACGCGAACTATAAAGAATACCAGTCAGAAATAATAGATACAAAGTTGATAATGGTGGTTAGGCATGACACTCTTCACCTGCAGGAGCGATCTACAGGACTTACACAATTGATTGGAAGCTCGTGGGAAGATAGGAAAAAGAGGGTTGGCCCACAACTGTTAAATAGGAACGAAGCTATACAAACTTGAACTACCAACAGCAAAGTAGACGCAATAGCTGGAGTTAGAATCAATGTGCAAGTGTACAAAGCGTGCTGCTAACCAGCGCCAATAAATTCATGCGATATGAATGTTCAAATTAAGTATAACAGTGCAATAAATGCGAGTAAATAATACAAAATAAAGATACAAAATAAAGCATAAAGCGTGCAGCAAATGTGCAATGTGCATCTGGCAAATATTATAGAATCAGTCTGAAAGACAGGTTCGTAAGTAGAATAAAGTAAAGCGTACTTACTGCGTGCCAGATGTATAAAGTAAAGCGATTTTAGGTCTACCTTGAGCAGCATGCAGCAGATAGAACAGTGATACAAACTTCTGGAGATGCATTTCTAAGCGATCGTTAGTACATGCAGTCTTCCAATTGGAATGCAATATAGCCAGTGTTGATAATTTTGTTCTATTGCTAAAAATTCTGAAAAAGCAACAAATAAATAAAGAATGCACCAATGCGGTGGGTATGTATTTTAGGTTAGCAATCCAAAAAACAATAGAAAAAGCGTTGCTAAGCACAAACAACTTGGATCACAAAACACTGCGAATGATATTTAAATTATCACTAAACTAGAACACCAAATGCTCTTAGTTCACGAGATTTTTAAGGCAAAAAGCCGTAATAAAAATTTACATGTGCGTTAACTTGAAAAACAAGACAAAGAGGAGTTTGTCAAAAAAACGCGCAAAATATAGTAAAACTGAGGGAACGACAGTGGTCGGTCCGTCCGCCGTTAGAGGGCACATGTGGTCCGAACAAATAGTAACAGGTAAAATATGTATACATAGAAAATAAAGTAAATTCAAAAATTGAAGTTTTTATTGTCATTTTAAACAATATAATTATAATTGTTGAAATAAGTATAATACATAATAAATACATATAACAGTTTCCATTGACATTTATTTAAATAAAATAAGGTTTATGAACAGTAGAAATGTATATTCTTACCTTTATTTAAAATTACTATGATACGGCAATGAAATTATTTCTTGACATTTAAATTACACGACGGGATTCATTCCCATTTGCAATAGGCAATATAATTCATAATATGTATATCAATGTGTAGTTTCATTATTCATTATAATAGTTGTACGATACAAAATACAGATGAAATTAAATTCCTAAACTTTTGGTCTTCATGGTTTGGGAACAATCACTGCAACACAACTGACCATAATTATTACTAAACAGGAATGTTAAATATGCAAAGAAAGTTAATTAATTGCGCTAGAGTTAAATTTTATTTTTATAGAGTGAAGAACGCGCTGCTAAATTAGAATGTAGTGCAAGCACATGCAACTTATTCAAATGCTCAACAATAAATGAGTCATACCTGGGCTTTTAAAATGGCGACTTCCGTCGCAGTTTTTCATCTAGCCACTAAATTGCAAACTTTTATCCTGAGATTTTATATTCAAAGTTTATTTTATGTAAAGATACTGAAGCTTTTAATTAATAATAAGGCACAGATCTTGCAATAATATTTAAAAATAGACAAAAATAGATAATTATAAAATATACACTTCTGGGCCAAACTGTACGACATGAGGCTTTGGGGAAATACGCATGCGCAGAAGTGTTAGACATCTATCTCTCTCAGGCTTGTTTCTCACTTGCATAAAAGCCTACAAGTATTTATACTGTATTTCAGTGACATGTTGACGAGTAGTTCGCTACTAACGCAGTGATGCAACTTTATTCGCCTATTCTAATAGTTTTGTGTTGACACCAGAATACGTTTTGTTGGTGATATTACATCACGCTACTAATTTTATTACAAATTTTTAAATATATAGTTCGCACAAATAGTAAAATATAAACAGTATAATGGATGTGTGTTTTATGTGCACGAAGGACTACCACTGCGTCCCTGTGGACGACAAAATAGTGTCCGAAGTGGAGTATGTTATTCCTGAAATTGTAAGTCTAATTATGCATATCTAACATAAATTTTGTATATTTCTTATTAATTGCAACTACCAAATATAACTACACAAAACTTCAGGTGGTTTGTTGTTTTAGACAAGTCACACAGAGAAAATAGAGATAGACATATTATGTCTACTAGTATTGTTTGAATATTGCTCACTAGAGGCGCCCGTGCACTTAAAATTGTCATTAGAATTAGAAGTTTTAAATTTATATGTTACAAATATACCTAATTAAATGTAACGCGCCACTGGCAAAACAAAAACGTAAATAATGGTAAATAACAGAAAATATAGAATGTCAACTACACTGATGCCTCTAGCGAGCAATGCTCAAACAATACTTTTATTATATATCTATCTCTATTTTCTCTTTCTGGCTTACCGAAAACAAAACATTCATTACGGAAGGATAGAAAATGCTTTGTCTATTTACTTTTTGTCGTTGATTAAAAAAAGCAAAAGTGGTTAGATTAAGGGAGAATATGACGATGTTCTTCAATCGACAAGTCGTTTGATCGACTATATGTTTACCATGCAGGGAATTTGAATCTCAGGGAAACACAGAAAAAAATTGATGTCGTATTGGACTTACCCAATTAGGGAATAATATTTATTGAACTATTATAAAAAAATTTAATATCTATATATCGATTTATACAAGTGACCAATGACAGGCGATTTGAATCTTCGAAATATACAGGAAAAAGAGAAAAAAAAAATGATGTACATTAGCGAATAATATTTATAGAAATGTTATAAAAAATGATATTATTTCTAATTTTATTATATTTATATCTCGACATATACAGGGTGACAAATGTTTTAAGCATGGGGATTTTGAGAACTATAACATATCCAACGTCGGTTAAATTAGACAAAAGTTGTCTCATTTGGGGATCATTTTCTACATGTTTTTGTTTTTTTCCAGAAAATGAATAGATAACTAGATATGAACAAAAAATATAAAAAAAATTATTTTCGTTTTTTGCTTATAACTTTTTTATTTAAATAAAAAAAAAGATTTTAACTTGCACATCATTCAGACATTTTTTAACGACGAATTCACTGCAGTACTCCATATAAACTTTCAATTTTCATATGCACCTCAAAATAGGCTGTGTAAACATTAAATAATAAAAAAATGGCATTTTACTCTATATCCATTTGGCTATCACTATTCCAAATATGAGAATAAAATTAGCTTCCTGCTATATTTTGATTTTATTATGAGAATAGATTTCACATTTCAGACAATCATCAAGTTGGGTATTCCACTGCGCATATGTTCCGTGTGTGAGGGGGCCCTCGACGCCTTCAGCAAATTCAAACATTCCAGTGTGGAGAGCAGCCGGCGCCTAGAGAGCAGCATCAGGACCCGCGGGGCCCCGGGGCCCCCGCTTCACACAGGCAGAGCCCCCGTTGTTGGCCACAATGACATATCTGGTACCCAACCCGACAAGATAGAAGAGATATCTATTAAAGAAGAACCTATAGAGGAAACATTGCCGGAGTGTCACCCGCACATAAACAGTGCATCTCTAAACCCTGCCCTGCGGGTAGACAGGACATCTCCAGACACATACAGGGCTCTTCCCATTCCATTCGTTCTGCTGGAAAGTGTATTGCCAAAGAATAAATTGCATAAAAGCAGAATGTCTGTAAACACTGCATTGCACACAGATATCTCCATTAAGGAAGAACAACTGGAAGAAACGCCACAAGACCGACGACTTTATAATTATATAAAGGAAAACATATGCAAGGAAGAATATGCAGAAAGTAATAAAATTAATGATGATAAAAATAATGAAGGAGAACACAAGACAGAGGAGGAGAATTCAAGGGCGGACACACGGGAGGAAGTGTGGGAAACAAGTTCCGCTGAGCCCGAAGAAATAATTGTAAAAGAAAATGACAAAAATTGCAGCAAGAATAATCAAATTGACACAAAGAAAAGTACCCTCTGTAATAAAAACTTTAAGAAAATACATAAAAGAGACCATCGAAGTAATATTAGTAACAAATTATTCATACGTAAAAATAATTTATCGCGTCGTAAGAAACAAGTACGTAGGCGAATAAAATATTTACCGTGTATTCTATGTACAAAAACATTTATTTACAAATACGATTTGAATAGACATATAGAGTTGCATAATGGAATTAAAAATATTCAGTGTTTTATTTGTAAAAAAAGATTTTCTAAAAAGCATAATTTGAAACAACATTTAAAAACTCATAATGGACAAAAAGACTTCCGCGGTAATACAAGCACTAAAACATTTACGTCGGAAACCGAGTTAAAAAGCCACAGTACAGAACAAGAGAGCATCCGAGTAAAGAAAACGTGGCCGTGCTCTGTGTGTCATAAGATATTTAGATTTAAAAGTCAATTGAATCAGCATATGAAAGTTCATTCTAAAAAGTATCGGTGTGAAATCTGCAGAAAATCGTTCACGCGGAATCGTGGTTTATTGAAGCACGTGAAAGTACATTCTGGAATAAGGAACTTTCATTGTAATATCTGTAGTAAATCATTCAAATATAAATGGTATTTACGCGCCCATATCAGATTTCATTCCGGAATAAAAGACTATCAGTGCAATGTCTGTAGTAAATCATTTACGCAGAAGTCGGATTTAAATGCTCACATGAAAATCCATTTGGGAATAAAAGAACATAAATGCAATGTCTGCTTTAAATCATTTACTAGGAAGTCGCATTTAAATAATCACATGAAAATCCATTTGGGAATAAAAGAACATAAATGTAATGTCTGTTTTAAAACATTTATGTTGAAGTCGAATTTAAATATTCACATGAAAATCCATTTGGGAATAAAAAAACATAAATGCAATGTCTGTTTTAAAACATTTATGTTAAAGTCGAATTTAAATATTCACATGAAAATCCATATGGGAATAAAAGAACATAAATGCAATGTCTGTAGTAAATCATTTACGCAGAAGTCGCATTTAAATTCTCATATGAAAATCCATTTGGGAATAAAAGAACATAAATGCAATGTCTGTTTTAAATCATTTATAAGGAAGTGGCATTTAAATAGTCACATGAAAATTCATTCCGCTGTAAAAGACCAACATTGTGATGTCTGTAATAAACCGTTCAGATATAAATCTAATTTAAAACGTCACATGAAAGTTCATTCTCATATAAAAATAAATCATACAAATATAAGTCTCGATTAATTGTTAATTACTGACATGAAAACTCATTTTAAAACTGAATATCTTACATAATTTAATGTTTAACAGAAAAGTGGATAATGTTAAAGCAGAGAAACACCCATAAAGGAACCAGGTTGCCCCCTTACTGGTTACAGCATCGGGAATCTACCTCTTATGTTAATCAATGTGAGTAACGGGTACATTTATTATTTAACATTATTTATTTTTATTATTATTTGTATAGCCCTTTCCTCGCTTAATAATCAGTTCGATCTCCTTTGGCATTAAATGTATTAGTAGATTAAATGTAAGTTATGTTATTATGTATATTGTTTTACATTTTACAAGATAAAACAGTTTTTAATGCTGATAATAGGAATTGACTGGCGAGTCTATCATCGTAAAGATGAAAATATTTTTATTAAATTTTATAAACTTATAAATAAATCATATTTTTTAATTGCACAACCTGGTAGTTTTTACTTACTTAATCCTTATCTAGAATTTTCTTCGGCTTTTTCTATCTGTTGCTACTTTTCTTGTGTGTTCCTAGTTTTCTCCTCGACCTCTGACGCTTGTTGTACTTCTAGCTGTCAGGTTTACTGGGTCATCCTCTTTCTTTTTCCTGTGTCTCTTGCTTCAAACACTTGTACTGTATAGGTGTTCAAGCCATCTTATTTTGTCTAGTCTTCCATGCCCTTCTATACAAGAGTTCTACCGAAAATTACTGCAAACTACTAATAAAAAATCTGATGTGTCCAACACAATACCTCCCTCTACTGTAGTAATATAATCTATATAAGTTTTTCAATACATTTAATTTGTGGTTTTAAAATTAGTTTGTAATTGTAACTTAGAATATTTTTAATTCATTTCATACCTAAAATTTCCTTCATAAAATCTGTATGACCAATATGACAGCTGTTTTTGACGTTACTAAAACCGGAACTGAGCTTACCTTGATTCACACATGCAATATATTCCTTATATATGTCAAATTTTGTGAACATATTGCAATGACCTGGGTTTCCCTCAGACCCCATCCACTACCAAGTACATTATTTTTTTCTTTTTAATGTTTTATTTGATGCTAATACAACAAACCTTAAATTCTAATTTTACAATAAACTAACGTTCATAAACACCACCTCGTTTACTTTTCTCTCCGTCTGTTCTTTCTTCTGTGTCTTGCCACCTCGTGGTCTTCTACTGCTTGGCCAGGATACAAAACCATGGGTGTCGCAACGTCCTTCAGCGCGCACCTTAGTCTTTCTCGTTCCGTCTCTCCAACTGTCACTAACTTTTTTCTTTTAACACTGCTTCCACACTTCTTGAACACGTTTTTCTACCATCAACCAAAACCTCCCTTCTTCTTCTCTTAACCTCTTTTTCCCGCTCTCCTTTCGCTTCCCTATCGCAGTGCCACACACGGCCATCCCCTCAACCATTTTTTCCAGGACCGTACTAGCTCTACCAAATTCCAATCTAGGCCATTACAATATGAATAACTCATCTGTTTTATCGGAATTCCTCAGCCTAAACGATATGTAAAATTATTATAATTTATTTTTTTTCTATCTAGCTAGAAGTTATATATAAACGTAATTATGCATATCGGTAGAAAATTAAAAAATCTTTATATTTAATAATAACGTAATTTGCGAAAAAATGGTATTAGAGGTATTTTTTTGCAAAAACTGTTTAAAGCTTCAAGTAAAGTACTACTTCCGGTTAACCAATGGGGGTTTCCAATACAACGCCTTTTTAAAATATATATTCTGCATATCAATTTTGGTCGTGAGTATATTGTAATAAAACTAAAATAATATGTAATTGTTGAATACTTTATTTAAAAATTGAAATTAAAATTTTATTTAAATGACCTTGTGACGTCATTCCCCTGATCAGTGTTGCCAACTATAAGTATATAAGTTTTAATTTCACGGGTTCGCAACACTGCCCCCGATAGCTAGCTTCATGTGATAAAATGACAGTGCAAGCTCGATTTCATTTCATTTCAAAATATATGAGAACACACACACGGTAACTGGTAAATGCATCTATCGAAAGCATGAATCACGAAAGCAGGTTATGTTTATATTCAATGTTTCAATTTACGCGGTACTCGTAGCCTAACTTCACTTCAGTTTTTTAGCTACTTATAGTTCTATCTCATAGAGCACATGGACTATCTTTTTCTAGTCAGGGGAATGACGTCACACCCATTGTCCGTAAACTTTATTAATTTTTTTCTCGGATACTATCAACTTTTTGGAAAAATTAAAAAATATGGGTCCAATATTTTGTTTTAAAGTTTATCATATAAAAAAATCAAAAAATCTTGGAAAACCCTATTGTAGTCAAAATCTAATCAGTTCATCATATTTGAATATAAGTCTTAAGTACCAAATATTATATTTTTTACATGTATCTTATTGGAGTTATCGTGGACGAAAAATCGTCACAGACACACAGACACACACACACATGACGGACATACAGACATTACGGTAAAAATAGCGAAATCGTATTGTAAGGACCCTAATTCGTGCTCATACGTTGAAAACTCACACTCGAGAAATCTGACAAAAAAACAATACCTCTCTTATCTATATATTGATACGCGGGAGGTAAAAATAAAAATTTTCAAAACAATTTTTTTTATTGTTTTTTTATATACTCTCCTTTTAACTCAACACATTTAAGCATTTGATAAAACCAATCTTTGAAGCAATAAATCCATTCTTTTGGAGACACCTGAGAGACCAAGTTTCCGTAGGATGCAACCGCATCATTTGCACTTGTATATCGGAAACCACGTATGTTATCCTTTAATTTAGGATATAGGAAGGAATGACAAGGTGCAAGGTCAGGACTGTACGGCGGGTGCTCCAGTAATTCCAGCTTGGACTCTGTTAAATAGACTTTAGTTTGCGCAGCAGTATGTGGGGATGCATTGTCCTGGTGCAAGACTAGCTTACTTCCAGACCCTTGACAAATACCTGTGGCAAACAAATTGTTGTATACCAATTAGCAGTTACTGTTTTCCTATCTTTTAATGTAATATTGACAATAGGACCGAACTAATTATAATGATTTCGTGTCGTCTCGAACTAGTATCTCGTAGACCAGCTGAGATGGGTGTCGAACTGCGGCGGAAGTGTTAAAAGTTCTCAGCTACGTTGATGCTCTGTGAGTCCACGGCTGAATACTCTCAACAAAACCAACATAACCCCAATATCAAAGGCTGATTAAACTTTAACTCTAAACCCAAACGAACGCTAAAATAATGAACCGACAACAGACAATTTACTCTTTCCTACGCTTATTCACTCAGGATAGGGAAAGGGAATGATAATGAATGATTTGTGAAGTGATAACAAGAATTTTTAAAACAAAAATTACTTCAAACTAATCGATCAAAATCCAAAATTTGAGTGTCCATCTGGACACTAAAAATAAGGCCAACTTGAATTAAGGAGATTGTTCTAATTATAAAGAAATCACAAAAAAATGAGTTAAACAAAATTTGAAGTAGTGATGGCATGGAAATTCGGCCGTGATACTAAATCCGGTTCCTTAATTATTAAATATAATTAAATTTTATAATAAATTATAAAAAGGTAATAAAAGTAAGTAACAATATAAATAAACGAATATAAACACTAATTTAGAAGTAATTATTATTAATACAGACTTAAACACTACGCACATTTATTTAAACACTTAAAACTACGCAATATTTTTATACAATATTTATATTACTAACTATTTATTTATTTCTACTTTACATGTCGCTGACATGCACTGACCGACACTGACTTCTTTCAGTGACTCTCTGTACACTCTAACCGAGACTAACTTCTTTACTTGTGATTGCTGTTTCTGTAACTGTTTCAATATCGGTAGCTTGTTTGGCTGCGATGTCAGCTGTTCCGACATGGGAAGGGATCCAGAGGAAGACTCTGTTGTTGTTGTGTTGAATCGCTGGGATTTGGAGTTCTGTTTATCGGGTTATTTAGGTATATGTTTTGGATACTGTGTATAGAATTTTGGGAGTCAGTACAGTGGCGTTGACTTTTTATATTTCTGTCGGGTGCTCAAAAACCTAAAGGATATATTTTATATATATACCCCAAAAAATCAGCAATGTAATTAAACGTAAATGGAGCAATGAAACAAATGAAAAAATTAAATATATTTATTAAATTTTAGTTAAATAATAAAATCCCTGTATTATCAATAAGTTTGTATACTGTTACGTGAAAATAGCAGTTGGTATGAAAAAATAAATTTCAAAGTCAAAATCTGCGTTAGAGTGAATAAAAACGTAGCTTTGGAAGTTTGTTTTTTATTTCTTCCTGGCAATTGTTATTTTCAGGTAAAAGTTTTTCAAAGTTAATGTCAATATAGAGTGTGTATTTTTAGTTTAATAATTAACTTCAACATATTGGATTTGTATTTTTATGTAGATTCGAAATATATCAAAATTTGTAGGGTGTTCCCTTTAAAATTTAAAAAAATTGGAACCATTGGTTGAAATAAAATTTTGATTTGGTCATTTTAATAGTTTTGTAATATAGAAATTGTTTGCTTTAAACGACGGAAGAAAATAACTAATACAAAATTACGTAGGATTCCAAAGAAAGAAACAAAACTTATAATTTCTTGAGGTAAATTTAAAATATTTTTGAACAGAAAATAACTGCATTGTGTAATCCTGTCGCTGCAAAACGTTGAAAGCGGTAACTGAATAGTTTTTGTTTCGTCAAATGACTTTACATATTTTATTCTCATTTATATTTATTAATCTATAACACATTAAAGTTACAACAATAATAGTTAGTAATACATACAATATAGTAAAATGTGTTTCATGTTTAGTATCTAATTCTTTCAGTGGTCTTATAGTAGGAATAGTTTTTGTAAATTCTTCTATATTTTGCAAAATCTTTATTTATTTGTTTTTATTTCCAGCATCAATGATTGTGAAAACTGAAATTTTATTTCTTTGCATTCATTTACAAAAGGTTTAAAAACATTAATTTTACATTGACTTGTACTAGAAATTTCAAATATTCCCTATGTGCTTTTTGTTTCTTTAATATTTTTGCAATGAAATTCAGCATTCTGTTTATCAGGGCTAAATATAATTAATTCATTAGAGTTTGGTATACGATTTATATTATTATGGGATGTTATTTGTCAATTTCACATTTACTATTATTGCTGTACAACAACTGGTTAGTACTTATTATTGTAACAAGTATAAATCAGCACATTATAGTCTGTGTTTAGATGTTAGCACAGGTTGCACATAATGAAGGTCAATTATTTATTCTACTAACCTATTCCTTTTTGCTGATCTATACTTATTATACTGTATAACTAGTGTATGATAAGAGGTTGCCCGGCAGTTTGTGCCTTTGTGACTTTTAAGTAAAGGGCGTTGTAGACGATCATAAGTTTACATCAATTTCTACAACTTCGTATTGTTCAATGTGATTCTGACACTTTACACGTTCAAAGAAATTTGACTGTTCATAGTTCATATGCTATGACAGAAATTCTCACTTAGAGCATGTCCTATATTTCAAGGTCGTTTACTTCAAATTTTAGTTAATTCTAGGGATTATGTTGTTATCAAATGTCAAAAGTGAAAAATAAACAAATGTGAAGTCATATATCATTTTGATCAACCTATATTTTTCTTTTCTTTATTGATACCCCTACTTTATAAGGGCAAATAGTTCAAAAATTTTGAACATGTAAAGCGGAGCCACTATATCAAAGAATATGATGTAAAAATATGACATAAAATAGTTCAAATTCTTTGATAGTGTAAAGCCACCTTAAAGCAATAAAACATTTCCGCAACCCGTGGTAATAACTCGTGTGCCAAACATCAACCAAGATGAGTACTTTATAATTATCTTCAGTCTCCAAACTGGTAACAACCCTTTTATATTGTTTCCCCGAACGGGAATAATCTTATAATTTATATGATTTGCTAAGGCAAACCACCAACAACAGATCGATCAACTAGGGCAACATTTCTGTCGCGGCGTAGTACATCATAATTTAAAGGAAATAATTCTTCATTATTACAAGAGCTAGTAAGCCAAGTTTCCCTAATCATTAAAATGTCGAACGATTCAGCACAACAATTAAATATTTTATTAATTGAGTTTTGGAATTGAGTCTCCTAGTAAATTGATAAAAACAATTAGGTGTAAAAGGATATCTGTTGGACGAACTTAGTTTCCCGTTTTAATTATTTTAGGAACACCATTTGAATATTTTATTTTATTATTAGTTTCACCTTGGGCTACACGATTATTTAACAGATTTATATTTGGGATTGATAAATTTGACCAGGACCTGTTTGATTTTACTTTGTTTATGTTTCTAAGAGCTTTATTTACATCCTCAGTAGTGGATAATTAAACTTTTATAGGACGTGAACAGGTGGATGTAGCATCATATTTACCAACGAAGTGTTAACATCCATCCCTAGCAAAAGACCATTAGCCAACTTATTATCGCATTCTACTTGTTTATGTTTAGAAAGTGTATGTATTTCAACTGAATCAAAGATCATTTCATTGTAAGAACGTTTATCCCTTTCAGCAATTTCACTTATAATAGTATCCGTGACTATGGGAGACAGGGTGTTTATGGATGCATTATTAAGATTTTTAAGATCAAGAATTTCATTTTGCTGTTTTAATATAACTGCCTTTAAACTATCTAAATCACTTCGAATATTTACGCAGTTAGTTCAATTTCATTTCTGTCCAGTTTTGAAATTTCGAATTCTGCGTGCCTCAGACGCAGAAATATCAACGCAGTCTATATTAGAACCTAATTTACAAACTGATCAAGAAATAAATCTATAATCTTCAACACGAGTTTTGCAGCAACTGCAAGTATTCATTATTAATAACTTATTTTACAAAGGAGAAATACCGGAACAACAAAGCAAGAGCAATGAGAAAAAAAAAACTTAAATAATAAGACAAACACCCCGTATATTTATTTTTACAAAACATAAACTGAAATAAATTGTGAAAAGAATATGTCAACCGTCGGGATACATTCTTTTCACAATTTATTTCAGTTTGTATACGACTGTAAAACAATAAAAATTTAAAAAATTCACAGAGTTAAGAACACAACGTTTGTTATCTAATGCTTACCAATAATATTTTAGATGTGTTCGTACTTCGTACATTGTTCTTACCCTCGTGGCTGTATGTCTCTTAGTTTACAAATTATAAGTACATTTGCATCATAGTTATATAAACTCTCTGTGAGCGTATTCATTACTCTCCAGGTGTTTCAGGTGTGTTTATATAATGTTCTTCAACTCTAGATTCGAAATTTTCTACCCTCGAGACTGTATGTCTTTTATATTTCTAGTTATCAGAATTTTTGCATTATATTTTAGATACATTAAAATACTTTCTGAAGATTACGAAACGAAATTTTTGTATTTTTTTTTAGGAAACATTGATTTTTTTAGTAATAAGAGCCATTCCTTCTACTATTATGTCGCTATAATCTTTTGGGTTATGGAGATATTGCGCGTCAATCAACACGCACTCCCAACTCTTAACTTTACAATTTGTTTACTTCTGTACTATACAATTTATAGACTTTATTCTTTCACTAATAATAATTTTGAACCTTTCTACGCATTTCGTCAACTAACAGTTTTCTGCAATCTAAATAAAACGTAATGTAGTCCACTGGTCATATTTTCACTACACGTGTATCGCGCAGTGTAATTATTTATTTATTTACTCTATTGTAATAAATAAATTGTTTAATTTTGTACAATCAGTAGGTTCCCTATACATTCATCTACGAAACAAAAAAATAATTACGATGATTTGTTCAGTTGTTTCCAAGATATGACGAGATAAATATAAAAGCGAGAAAAATAATATCTAAACAAAAATAAAAAATTACAATTTTCAGTACTTTCGCAATTCCAAATCGACTTTCAAAAATCATTGATCGATAGAGCAGAAAATTTTACATGGATTATACTTTTTTCCAGCAATCGGTCGCGTTTTCTCGGGTAATTTTTTTTTAACAACTTTTGCGAGCGTAGATCTTCTATATGGAAGATTTTGATATTTAAATGTTTTTCCTCGAAATACTGCAACGCGGGTGGGTCTCACAGGTCAGGGGGCCTCACTTGGGTTCTACGTTATTAAAGCACAATAAATTGGTAAATTAGTAGTAGCGACAATATATCGGCACCAATGACTTTTCATTAAACTGTTCTTCATACATATGTCGGAGACATGTCATTTTTTGGCACCTTTTACACCAACTGTCATTAATTTGTCATTTCTTTTAATTCCCTTTTTTTCTAAGGTGGCCATGATTAGTTTTGTATATTTGATGGTGACCATGATTAGTTTGGTATTTTTGATTAAAATAAATAATCTGGATTGTATATAAAAAAAAGATTGATCCGTTGAATTTGTGTGACAAATAGAAAAATATTTATATTGAAAATTCTTGACAAAATATAGCGTTTTGAACTTATATTTTGTGTTTGTGTATTTTGTTTGTGTTTGACACACGTGTGAATAAGAGTGGCTAAGACTTTCACGGGTAGTGAATTTACTTGGTACACAAAAACATATGTCATAAAATATAAAAGCTAACCACTTTGCAATAATATAGATATTAACAACTTAATGTTTCGGAGAAAGGACATGTGATGTCAACATGTTAGGATCGTGGAAGGTAGCCTGTCTCTTACTATCCAATGCTATCTCTCTTTTTTCACGGAACTGCCATGCTGACGTTACAATATCTCTTCCCGAAGTTTATATTAATTATTTTTTTGTAAACTATAAATGATGAATCCTATTAAAAATTACGAGCATTTATTTTTTGTCTCTACTGTGACTGTAACTACCACTGAGCGATCTTTCAAGATATGTAAAATAATTAAAAATCAAATATTTATCATTGTTAGATATTAAACGTGCCCATACATTTGATTTGAAAGTGTTAACTGTTGATTTTGCGTTTATGAAAGCACGGAAAATTAATATTCAATTTGGATTTTTATAAAAATGATATTAGCAGTGTCACAAACATTTTAATTATTAAATACAAATATGCTTTAAAAATTATTAAATTTCAAATCAAGGATTATTTTATTTCTTCGAACAGAGAGGGGGCCTCCAGTATAATTTTGCGGTGGGGCTAATGAATTCTAGTTCAGCAGTCTCGTTGGCAAAGTGCGAGTTATTTATGTTGTATTTCTAATGGAGTAGATTGGTTTTGGGGTCGGAAAATATAGGCACTCAACAAG
The DNA here is from genome assembly GCA_035578165.1 of Stenolophus ochropezus. Lineage (NCBI taxonomy): Eukaryota > Metazoa > Arthropoda > Insecta > Coleoptera > Carabidae > Stenolophus > Stenolophus ochropezus. Next base: position 565,222 of record JAQOWZ010000064.1, on the reverse strand, counting down.
AAAAATGCATCTATAATGTAAAAAATCTAACATTTTGTATTTATCATATATTCTAAAAAATGAACTTACCTTCGTTAAATAATAATAATCAAAAATTCACAAATTACACACAGTATTGCAATAATGTGGAAGTAGAAAGGAAAGAATATTTTTATTTCTCTACAAGAATTTTGTTCTTCATCAATAAGCTTTTCTGTTAATTTTATTTATATCTAAATACGTAGAATTTATGCTTTTTGTGTAAGAATAAACACAAGTTACGTTGTAACTCGAATGCCATCTTCCACGATATTTTTAATTAAAATTGTGTAATCGTGTGCACACAGATGTCGGTAGCTATGCTCCAAAATCATCTCAAGTGAATCGCTCGATACTCCTTGGTTTAGTAGGCTTGTTGTTTACACCTTCGAATACAAAATCTCAGGAAGGTGGGTTGCCATCTAGTGGCTAGATAAAAAACTGAGACGGGAGTCGCCATTTTCAAAACCCAAGTATGACTCATTTCTTATTAGGCATTTGAATAAATTGCATGTGCTTGCATTACATTCTAATTTAGCAGCGCCTTCTTCACTCTATAAAAATAAAATTTAACTGCATCGCAATAATTTAACTTTCTTTGTGTTACGCCTGCGCAGTCGGGTTGTTGAGTAAGGGGTAACTAATTAATTATTCTAATAGTATTGCTTAATTAGATTATTTTTCTTTTTTTTCAGAGTTCTATTTCAGGTTTCTTTTGTTTACTAAATAATACCTTCATATTTGCATATTCACCATTCTAGTATAGCAATAATTATGGTCAGTTGTGTTGCGTGTGGTTGTTCCCAAACCATGAAGAACAAAAGTTTAGGAATTTAATTTCATCACTAAGTATTTTGCATCGTACAACTATTATAATGAAAAATGAAACTACACATTGATTATACGTCTTATGAATTATATTACATTCTGTCAAATGAGAATGAACCACGTCGTGTAATTTAAATGCCAAGAAATAATTTGATTGCCGTATCATAGTAGTTTTAAATAAAGGGTCAGGATATACATTTCTACTGTTCATAAAGTTCTTTATTTTAATTAAATAGAAGTCAATGAAAACTATTATACATACTTATTATGTATTATTAGGACAATAAATACTTCAATTTATGTATTTACTTTATTTTATTTATGTAAAGATTTTACCTCTTACTTCTTGTATTTTAAAATTATATTTAGTAAATTCTAAATTATGACTACACAATTTGGAGCATTTTTAAGTTTTTTGTAGCCCATATTGTTTGTAAGATGGCGCGCCACTTTTGAACGGAAATGACGAATAACTATCCGCTATATATAAAACCAATCCCGACCGCAAGGTTATTTCTTAAACCCGCCTTTCTGAGATTTTATATTCAAAGGTTTACACAAACAAACTTTAAAAAAAAATTCACTTAAATACAAAAAAATATTTAACTTTTAATATGGTGCGGGCTCTGCATAAAAGACGTGAACGTTCGACTGAGTTATTTTATGTGGGCTAATTTGGTTGAACCTTTCAGTAGTTGGGACAGACAGGTTTAACGTTCTGGTTTTATTTTTCTAAAAATTAAAATATCTCAGAGACTCCTGTGTTTATCAAGTTTTATTAAGAGTACCTTTTTTGTGTATTTTTGTATTGTATGTAATAATTTACAGGCAAAAATTAAAAAAAAATGTTAATAGGTCAAAAATCAGGATAAAAAAATCTTGACTTCTCCATATAGGACGCCTCTGGTTGAGATACAGACACAAAAGAAAGTATAAATACGAATGTAAATAATTAGTATTCTCATATCAAGTTTCAAAAGTTTAGTGCAACTAGTTGCACAGTTATTAATATGTATCTGATGAGGTGCACTTTCAAAGGGCTGTAGTGGAGTTTTACAGACGCTCAGCATATTAGACAATATTAAATTTAAATGGTAAAAAAATTTAAGTACTTTTAGTGTGCAACAAACAATAAATTAAGATTACATATTTATTAAATAGCTTTGATTCCATAAAAACGAAAACACATTTTAAGATCAAATGTCAAAAAGAAATAATAATTCAACAACAAACTTAATTTAATAAAAAAAATAGCTTTAACAAATGATATGGATAATAATACGATATGGCTTAATTGATTTCTACTTTTCGATTCATTAATAAAATTATTCATTTTATAATTCGTGGCAAAGTTTTAGCTACTTCATATGCTATTTTAAGAAAAACGAATGAAGCAAATTATTTATTTCTGGTAGAACACCTTAGATATGATTTAATTCGCTTCGATCATGTATTGATACAATGTTTACCTAAATCTGATACGACAGAAATGTATAAAACATATTTATTTTTCTTACAGCGTTTTTAGTTTTGGTTGCACAATTTCTAATTTTTAGTCTCCATATTTTTGCAGGCGCTCAACGGAATTTTGGGGGCTGTCGAGCGCCTCCAAAAAGGGTTCTAGCTACGCCACTGCTCGCGCTGAATCACCTGTACTGTGTAAATAAATGAAAATCGTAGTGCCAACTTAGTTATAAAATAAAGAACAAGAAGCAATGTATTTCTTTAATTTCAACAATAACAAAATAAATCGACAATAAAGATGATGTATACTTTATTATTATTATTTTTTTAATACTTTGAATATATTGTTTATACATATTTAATTTTGTGACAATAGATAATAAAATTAATTTATAATATTTTTAAATAAATAATACATACGAGTACATTTATGAATACAATATAGTCTTCTCACTCATCTACTTTTGCAGTGGGTGTTTCAGAACCTCTATGGAGAAGGTATAAATTCTACATCAAGCTTCTTAAAAAGATATCCATTATAAATTTAAATTAATATTATAATTAAATTATGTAAATAATTAATAACTTATGTTTTACTTCTCTACCAAGTGTTTCTGAACACACAATGTTGTCCTGAGATTTTTCATATTTGAGATAATATTTAACACTGTGTGCTTTTATAGAACATGATAAGATTTTATTAGTTTGATTAGAAACTTGTGGTTGTGGTTATGTATACAGAGTGTGCAAAGAAACGCGGAACATAGGACTTTAACATGGGATTTCATAAATTGCGGATACTCTGTCTCCTGATAGATTTAGAGCAAAACTACAACAGTCAAACTGTTAAAATTTATATTCTACAACACGTCTGCAGTACGAGATTTTTCGTTAAAAATCAGATAGCCTTGGAAATAAAAGAAAATATATTTCTGTCAATTGTGATAAATAATGACATGCCACTATAGCTAATGTAATTTGATATTAATTATTAATCTTTGTTATAGTCTAAAATTAGTTTAGAAATGGATGTTTCGTTCGTATATGTAATAAATATTTGTTTTATTTGATGTACCTATCTTACTTTTTATTAGTGCTAATTCGAATTCGAAATTTAAAAGAAAGTAAGTAATAAAATATAAAAAAGATAAATAAATGAAATAGAAAAATTTTTTAATTGTAAGAACTATAAAGAGTGGAATAATAAAGAAACTATAGAATGTGATGTGTGTCATTAATGAAATTGTGTGTAAAACAAACGAAATAGTGTGTAAAAGAACAATGTAAATTAAATGGCACTTTCATTATTAAACGATTTCTGTCAACAAATAAAAACTATGTTTTGACATAATGGTCTTCTACAACACCCGTTAGTACAACCAAAGATACAGTATCTTAAAAAAAATATACTACATATTATCGTACATTTAGATTTTGTACAATATATTTTTTAAATATGAGAAATTTGTACGATAGTTTTATTTTTCAAATTGGTAATATTGTACCGCTGTCAGCATTGAGGAACACTGAACGCAACCCAGTATATTGTTTGCCTATGTCGCTGTGTGCGTTGGGTATTTTTTCAATCATCGTAAAAAAATGAATTACATACTTCATTGTAGATTTAAAGATATTTTATCATTAGGTTTCGTTATTTTAGACTGAATTGATTTTATAACGGATGAAGAAGAAATTTGTTCACCTCCCAGAAGTAGCTCATATAGCGAACAATATAACCTCAAATTTACTGCCTATTTAAATTTTTATATTTCTGTTTATTTTTTCTAATTGGTACGTAGATAAAATATTGTATGACACTTATGCATAAAAGTACTTCTTCACACAATAGTATTATAAATAACAATTATTATGTGTTTATTTTAGTAATTTATGATTTTGTATGAAGAACATTATTATCATGTTCCCCAAAGAAACAGTTTCTTCTTGCAGGAGTTATATTTAAGCAAACAAGCAAAAGCAAATACATCGTATATAAAATTCAAAATTTAAAATTCGTTCATCAATTTAAAATTCGAAAATTTGAATTTCATCAACAGCATTTATTTTTATTTAATATTTTTTTAGTTTATGTTTTTGTAATATTCGTACATTATTTAAGATAAAGAATTTAAATTTAAGTTAAATAACATTAAAATACAGGTAATAAGAATTATAATCAGTGACACTTTACTGAACTGTCAGATTTTTCCTATTTCCTTAGCTCTCTTGATTTTTCACGAAAGTGTTACATTAATAAATCTCGCCATACAGACGTTGCATCAATTATGATCTTATCTGATGTATAATTTAATTTAGAATAACTTTGTACTGTTGTAGTTTTGCTCTAAATCTATCATGAGAGAGAAAATCCACAATATTTTTAAATCCCATGGTAACGTCCTATGTTCTGCGTTTTGTTGCGCACCCTGTATACCTAAAACTTAATACAAATACAAAAGATAAAGCTAAAAATAGACGGGAAGTGGAGGATGTAACAGAAAGTACCGCTAATGTTTGGATTTATTTAAATATATTTAAAATTAATTAATGAATTGTACAGATAGCAATGGCATATATGTAGGACAAAGCAAACAATACTTAAATTGATTTTATTCAATTTCGGTCAAGTGAGCTTTGGAAACAAACTTGAAAATCTCTTGTTTCAAACAAATTTTATACATTTCAATTCAATATTCGCGTAAATTTCTACAAAACAGAAGCAAATACGTCGGGTGCGGTTGTAGCCTTTCTGGATAAAGCTGAAATTATGTTTCTACAGTAATCTGCTTATTTCGGTGAGCAGCATGTTAAATTACTTACTAATTGAATTGATTTTGTTTGAAACAAAAGATTTTGGACTTTGTTTTCAAAGCACACTTGACCAAAATAAATAAAATCAATAATTATCTTATTTCTTAGTTTATTTTCATTTTAATATGCATGTGTTTTATATCATTGCAAAGAGAAAATAAAGTCTCTATTTAACAGTACTAAAGACACATTTCAGCCACATATGAAAATTTAAAGTTAGTTTGAATTTCCCGAATCCACAAAAATTTTGAGGACAGCCAATATCAGTTTTTGCTCATATCTAGTAAGCTATGCATTTTTTCGGGAAATCGAAGACATGATAAAAATGGGCAACTAATGCGGCAACTTTGCTTCAATTTATCCCAGTTCGTTTCTCTTACGGTTCTCAAAATCCCAATGGTTAGACTCTTAAAACAAATACCTCTGTAAATATAAAATCCTGTACATGTTATTTATTGCAGTCAAGAAGTACAAAAGACTTTTACATTAGCAGTAATAGTTATAGTTATATGATATTTGCATTAGCAGTAATAGACATTGAAGTGAATGTTATAATTATATCAGATAGTGTAAAACTGACAACCAGGTATATATAATAGTTATTTATGTATTAAAGGCATAAACAAAAGATTATTCTACGAGGAAATGTTTTGGTATTTGAAATGAAAAAAAATTGTAGATACATATTCCATGCTGTAGTTTCTTTATAGATAGTTGACATTATTACATTGTTTGTTCTTAAACAAATTTAATATAGTTGAAGTGTCACTGTTACAGTCAAATTTATATGAAACGTCACGTACTGATTATTCTGGCGAAATATTAACGGCACAGACCAAGCTGGTTTCTAAAAATTTAAAAAAATTATAAGAATAGTTATTTGTGTATCAAGGTTCTAAAAGTAATCTTTTTGGGCCGAAACCGAAGTTTGCAGCAGAGGCAAAGCCGAGGCTATAAATCAGATGAGGCCCAAAAAGAACTTTTAGCCGAGGTGCACACAACATTTTTTAGGCGATTACAATAAGAACTTATGAATTTTCATTAAAAATCAATTTTTGACATCTGTCAAAATTTACTTTACGGCCGCATTTACTTTACGGCCGCATTTACCTTACGGCCGCATTTACTTTACGGCCGCTATTTTTACTCGCAAATTCATTACTTTTTCAATAATATTTGTAAAGGAATAGTTAAAATTTTACTTACATTTGTTATTATATTCTAAAATAATTAATCACATTAATATGAACTATGTAAATCAATAATGAACAAACAAGCGGCCAAAAAAATTTGACTTTGACGGAAATCAAATAAAAATTGATACTTTAAGGTTGCCAGCAGATACGAAAAACAACAATTTAGGTACCAGCCGCCTAAAAAAGTAATTTTTATAGTTCTGTGAATGCCAAATACTTTAACATTGTATTGGCAAGAGCCAACAAAGTGTCTTACATCTGGTGGCAAAATAAAACATCTAAGACGTAGGGAAAACATTGTACTGTCACATAGGATTATAAGTAAACAACAACCAAAAATGACCAGGGGACTGTTTCACAAAACTACAAGTCTTGTAATACAAGTGTGTCACTAGGCAACGCTTTTCAAATTATAAATTCTATTGTTCTATATTCTATATTCAGTGGCGGAACTAGAGGGAAAATGTTAGGTGGGCTCCGCGGTGGGCACCGGAAAATCTTGGTGGGCCGTGCCATTGTTATATACCGAGTGTCTACTTTATTTTCTCAACATAGGAAATTCAATGTATTTTTTTCATTTTTCAATATGTCTTTATTGCCTATTAATTTAGAACAAACTGTGAGATATGTATTTGTTTAGAAATAAAAACTGCATCCAATGAGGCAAAAAGAATTGGCCAAATGCCCTTATATATTTAAAAAATAATAAATAATTTTTACAATATTCAAGCAATTTTCAGTAGGTGCCATGGAAACTAAACGACAGGTTTAAATTTTTTTGAAGTTGGCGCGAAAGAATCTATATTGTTACTTTTACTCATTTTAACTAGCACTAATCATCAAAATTCACATAAACGGCATGTTCTGAAAGACACGAAAACTACATGTACACTGATCTGTTGTAGATGTAGTGGCAGATATGAAGACGGTCAGTTGACATCAATTATAAATTAAATCGGTATGCGCGGCAATGACTATCACAAGTTTCTACGTAAAAGAGCGGCCTCATCAATCGGCTTAGCCCCTAGGGCAATTTTTTGGTTATACAAGCACTACCACCGTGCAGACACATTAATACCAATTAAATATTTCAAGACAAAGATTACGCCGTCTTTTTCTTTTTACAAATTTTTAGAAAAATTATTGTAATAATGGTATTATATATTTTATTGATGCCTGCATTGTTTACGGGTGGGCACGAGGGTGTTCCAACACTTTTAAAGGTGGGCACCGGCCCACCCTGGCCCACCTATAGTTCCGCCACTGCACATATTGAAAATTTGACAAGCGTGGCCTAATGATACACTTGTATTACAAGACTTGTAGTTTTGTGAAATAGGCCCCAGCAAGTCGAAGAGATATTATTCTGTATTTATTTTAAAGTGTTGACATATCCGATCATTATTTCCCAAAAAGAGAAAAATTAAAAAATAAGTGGAAAATCGCATTAAAAATCAGAAATCACATATCATCGTTCATGGACATTTATACACAATATTTTTTACCTACAGATTTTATTTCATGTAAGTATTTATAATTTATTCCAGTTTTATTTATAATAATTTATGCTTCAAAACATTATTAGATTATTTTGTAGTCATTAAAAGAAAGCCATAAATTACCGCAAAGAAAATTCGACAAAACCTCTGTACAGAGAAAAAAAAAAAGAGACACGTTACATGTAAATAGCAATAATTATTCTTTAACATATTTTGAATTGTTTATAGGACAAATTGAGAAGATTAAACGATAAAAATACCAGAAATTGAGCCACATCAGAAGAAAGACGTGCAAAACAAACAACATGATGTACATTAGAGGTGAGCGTGAATCGTGAATTTTGTCGGGTCACGACGTGACCCGCGTGAGCGTTAATAGTTTTTTAATTTTGAATCGTGATTGGGCGTGAGCGTGAGTGTAAAGAAATGTATCGTGCGTGATCGGGCGTGAGTGAAATATTATCGGGCGTGAGCGTGACTGAAACATTTTTTAAGATTAATATGTAAGTGACTGAATACAAATAAACATATATTTAAATTGCTGTCATTTTTGTTATGTTTATTGTACATTAGTTATTGGTTTATTAAATTAATGTAAATTATGTTTAATATAAAATTCATTTTATTTTCTGCTTTTTATATTAAAATAATTTTTTGTATCTACATAAGTACGTACATAGATACTATAGAATGTAAAAATTACAATTTATTTTTAATAAATATTTAGTTATTAACAAAAATATTTGTATTTATAATGAAAATGACTTTGGAAATTTTATTTCAGGAAATTTGTATGTAAAAGGTAGGTAAAGTGTATGAATAGAGATATAAAAATTTCAACTAAATAACCATATATACTATATTAAACTTTGAATATAGAATTACGTGACCCGATCGTGACCCGTCGTGCGTGATCGGGCGTGAGTATCAAAATAAATTCGTGAGCGTGAGTGATCGTGAGTCAAATGAAAAATATCGTGCGTGATCGGTCGTGATTGAATTTTTAATTTCGTGAGCGTGCTTCATCGTAAACAAAAAGTTACTCCCGCGGCCACCTCTAATGTACATGTTTATATTTACATTCCTATCGAATAAAATTTGTAACATTAAAAAAAAATAAGAATTTATAGGTATTATTAAATCTATTTCTTTGACTTTTTATGGTGTATTTATATAAAAATTAAATAAATATAATAACAAAGCAACGATTGCTTGAACTACTCTCCATCTGCTTTACAGATGCATACACATTTCTCCGAAGTGACAATTGTATTTAATGTTATTTCGATTGATTCAAATTAGATATTTGAAGACACAGCCCTATATTATTCCGTTTATCTGCCTTGTAATCGCATAAAATAATATGTTCAGCTAAAAATAATTAAATAAGTAGTTTACAAGCAGATAACCGTAAATGTGAATCTTATTTTCCTTTTATAATCTGCTTCTACTTCGATCATAGACCGCACTGTATCATTTAAATAAATGTATATATCTGAAACTGCGGTAAACAAATGTCAATGGAATTAACAATAACAAAATATCCTCAAAACAAAGTATTAAAATCACGTTAGTACTTATGTAAAATACAATGTTTTCCCTATAAGTCAGTCAGAAGTCCTGCCATCTCTAGGAAGTGGCTCTCGCGAATAGGCTATGTAAACATTTGTGTTTTGCGAACTCAATGCCATCTGGCGTCATGCGCTATAAGTTTTTCCGGGAGACTGCCAAACTCAATATTCAGAGTTTCATAGAGAAAACATTAAATTTATCCTTTCATAATGTTGCTTATTATATACTGTGGATTCCAAAGTGTCGACTAAACTATATTTTGTAACAAAAGTATATGGAAAGGTCGCAAACTGTTTAGCAACAACAGGGGCGGATTTAGGCATGGGCTTTATGGGCTGCAGCCCAGGGCCCCGCGATACAAGGGGCCCCCTTCTTCGGACAATCAGAATAACCCCACAGACATTAGCATTCTCTGCATGGATGCTTAAATAAATTTCGACGACACTTTCTTTTTAATCTAATCCTAGTATCTATATTTTTATATAACAGTGAATATTAAATTTAAAATACCTGAATAAAATAGAATTCAGTAATGAATTTTTTTTTCATTTTTATAAATTTGCCCATTAAAAAAAAAAAAAAAAAAAAAAAAAAAAAAAAAAAAAAAAAATTCTGGGTGCCGGCCTTCCGCCAAACACCCTGTATGTATGTATTTAAATTATTATTATTTATAAGAATAAGTGTTATTTTTTGTTTTTTGTTAATGTTAATTTAGAATATAAAATAAAAAAAAGTTCTACGCCCGTTGCCTTACATATTTTTTTATTAAAAAATCTTAAGGTGGGCCCCCCAAACACTATAAGCCCAAGGCCCCCAAAGTTCACGGTCCGCCCCTGAGCAACAATCGTGTAGGGCACATCAACGAACAAATTATAGTTTTGCGAGGCACAGTTACGCAAGAAACTCGGGCAGTATTAGTTCTACCTACCAATTATACATACTTCTATAAACCCCCTATTAAAGGGTGAATAAAAAAATCATCAATAAATTAAATCGAATGTTGCTATTTCTCTAAAGAATTATTACAATCAAAATAGTTGAGCTAAGCAAGAAAAATATGACTAAATATGTTGTAATCAAAAAAATAATTTGATTACTTTTAGTAGTTTTTTTTTCAGAGTAATAATAAAATAAAATATTGTTGACTTTGTAATAGTCAACTGCAATTATTGCGGAAATAGTTTTCATGGCGCGACTGTCGGAAAAAATGCAGCGAAACACCGCAAGATGGCACTAGTATCAATGCTTACATAGCGTATTGTTTAACACTTATTCATTAATCCACAGTTTTAATTTGTTTGAGTAATTATTGCTTAAAAACTTATACGCCTTTGAGCGATAAAAGCCAGATTTCGCCCGCATTTCGCTTATAATCAAGTTTATGTTTCCAAAATGAAGTAAATTATTCGAATGGTGCTGTGCGGCCTATTGTTGAATTTATTCTACAACTTCAACAAATTACATTTTTGCAGATCAATTATTGTACAATCTAAAATTAGTTATTGGTTTCCATTTTTGAAAAACATTTTGGAATATTTATTATTTGCTGCTGCTGTTCTCTGTTTCAAATAAAAATAATTTATTTTGTTAATGATAAATAAAGTTTGCAACGTTTAATAAGCATAAGGACAAGCTCGAAGCGCATCTGAAAGCTTCAATTATGCTCGTGCTACAATGTAGCATTCTGCTCTCTTGGTAAACACATTATTTTTGTTAGAACTACATTCAGTATAAAAATAAAAGGATGGTATAAGTAACATATTATAATATGTTTTATTTGCCAACAATGACATGTTACTACGTGACAAAAACAATAATTACATTTTAGGTTATATTCAACTTTAATTTTGTAATAAATAAATAAACAAGGCTAACATAATTTTAATAAATCAAAAATTCCCTAAATACGCGATGGCGTACTTAACACACGGCCTTCCATAATGTGATGCTTACATAACCTATAAGATGTGCAATAATGACTAGTTACATTAGTGATCGTAGAAAAAGATAAAAAAAAAATAAAAACTACTTATGTAAAGATACTGGAACTTCACGCAAACAACAAATTAATAATAATGTGCAAATCATGCAATATATTTGTCAAATAAATAACATTTTGTAAATATATTTGATAATTATAAAATATTCACTTCTGGACCAGACTGTACGACATGAGGCTTTGGAGATAATACGCATGCGCAGAAGTGTTAGACATCTATCTCTCTCAGGCTCGTTTCTCGCTTGCTTAAAAGCCTACAAGTTAGCGTTGCATTATTACTATATTCCAGTGACATGTTGACGACTAGTTCGTGGAATGTCCGCTACTGGCGCAGTTATGCAAATTTATTCGCCTATTCTAATAGTTCTGTGTTGACATCAGTGTTCAGTGTATATTTTCCTGTTGGTGGAATTACATCACGCTATTAATTTTATTATAAAGTTTTAAACATATAGTTCGCACAAATAGTAAAATATAAATAGTATAATGGATTTGTGTTTTATGTGCACTAAGGACTACCACTGCGTTCCTGTGGACGACAGAATAGTGTCCGAAGTGGAGTATCTTATTCCTGAAATAGTAAGTGAAATTAAACTTTACTTATTGTGAATAAGAAATAATTTTACATATCTCCGTTGTGTATTGTTTTTATGTTATTAATAAGTTGCATAAGTGAGGTTAGGTTAAGAGCCGATATGACCATGTCAGACAATCGACAAGTCGCTTGATCGACAATACATACCGGGTGTCCCAGCTCGAGCGACACATGGGAGTTTTACTTGGGAAATCAGTTAATTATGAATAGTATCTCCCCAGTGCAAGATATTAATTTAAAATATTGTATACTTATCGGAGAATATTAATTCTATGGATCACACTTATTTGAAATATGCAATTTCGTCTGCAGGGCGAGATTTATTAAATTTAAAATCTAATATTTTCGTTCAAAATCAAACAGCCATGGAAATAAAAGAAAATATTTATCTGACAGTTTAGTGAATTACCACTGATTTTAATTCTTATTCCCTGTATTTTAATATTATTTAAGTTGAATTTAGTTTCTTTTTGTTAAATAATATACCAATATTACAAAAATATAAATATCTCCAATGGCATGTCATTAACTGTCAGAACTGTCACATAGATATTTTCTTTTATTTCCATGGCTGACTGATTTTGAAAGAAAATGTTAGATTTTATAATTTAATAAATCTCGTCTTAGACGAAATTACATATTTCAAATAACTGAAATCCACAGAAATAATATTCCCCAATAAGCATACAAAATTTCAATGTAATATCTTGCACTGGGGAGATACTATTCATAATTAACTGATTTTCCATGTAAAACTCCTATGTGTCGGTCGAGCTGGGACACCCGGTATACCGTAGTTTTGTTGAGTTCTTGTGTTTCATTTTATTAATATTATTTACCTCTATATTTACGTACGTATTATTAATGAACAATTGAAATTCATAATTATTTTATCATACAATATTCTTAAAATCAATATGTATTTACTTTTGTTAAGTTCTTCCTAATTACAGTTTTCTCTCTATTTATATTTTGTTTGAATTCTGCTTCCAATGTGATTACATTATTTTCTTTCGTTTCGAAATATTATTTTTGTTTTTCGTATAAAATATTATTGACGTCTTAAAATACTACTTTATTGTATATACCGAACAACGTTATATCCACTACTCGTACATTACTAATATTATCACTATTACAGTAATTGTTCTTTTCTTCAGAACCAAACATATAATTTTTGTTTTTCTATTTTCCATATTAATAACAAAAGGCTGATTTACAGTCTGAAATTTGGTGAAAATTCAATTATTAAATTTAGGCCTCTGAACTTGAAATTTGTGTGCTAGTTCCATCTATGTTTCAAGGCATGAAACTTTCATAAGCTGTTAATTGTTTATATATGTTTGATGGGTTAAATTTGTATATGTTTGGTTTATTGTATTTCCCACTCGATTTTGACGTCATACTTTCGGAGTCTATCCGGGAGAGGCACTTCCTAGAGATGGCAGCACTTCTGACTGACTTATAGGGAAAACATTGTATTTTACATAAGTACTAACGTGATTTTAATACTTTGTTTTGAGGATATTTTGTTATTTTTAATTCGATTCAAATTTGTTTATCGCAATTTCAGATAAATAATGCTGTGCGGTCTATGGTCGAAGTAGAAGCATATTATAAAAGGAAAATAAGATTCACAATTGCGGTTATCTGCTTGTTAAGTACTTATTTAATTATTTTTAGCTGTACATATTATTTTATGCGATTACAAGGCAAATAAAGGGAATAATTTATTTTTATATAGAAATAATAGGGCTGTGTCTTCAAATATCTAATTTGAATGAATCGTAATAACATTAAATACAATTGTCACTTCGGAGAAATGTGTATGCATCTGTAAAGCAGATGGAGAGTAGTGCAAGCAATCGTTGCTTTGTTATTACATTTATTTATTTTTTATATAAATACACCATAAAAAATAAAAATAAAAATTCATAATACCTTTAATTTCCGTATATTTTTTTTAATGTTATAGATTTTATTCGATAGGTACATAAATATAAACATGTACATCATGTTCTTTGTTTTGCACGTCTTTCTCCTGATAAGGCTCAATTTCTGGTATTTTTATCGTTTTTTCTTCTCTATCTTTCCTACAAACAATTCAAAATAAATATATAATGTTAAAGAATACTAATTACTACTTTCATGTAACGTCTCAGTCACCAGACTATGTTTTCCTGTTGGTGGTATTACATGACGCTATTAATTTTATTACAAAGTTTAAAATATATAGTTCGCACAAACAGTAAAATATAAACAGTATAATGGATTTGTGATTTATGTGCACGAAGGACTATCACTGAGTCCCTGTGGAAAGCAGAAGTGGAGTATCTTATTCCTGAAATAGTAAGTCTAGTTATTAGGAATGACGAAACCTGAAAATTTTGGTACCCGGGTACCCGACATGAATACCCGGGTAGAACCGGGTACTCGATAATTACCCGTTACCCGATAATTACCCGTTACCCGATAATTACCCGATACCCGATAATAACCTGATACCCGATAATTACCTGATACCCTTAAAATATCCATTATTCTTCCACATTCATATTTTTAATATAAATTTTTGTTATTTTCATATAAATTTATTAAATGAAGAATAGTTATTTTTTATACAAGACGATAAAATAATATTTTATCGACAAGCGGAAAGTGTTAATTCACGAGCGATATAATCGCGAGTGAATTATTTTTCGCGAGTCGATAATTTAATTTTATCGTCGTGTATAAAATTCTATTTTTTTCTATAGCAGGTTTTGAAGAGAAAAGAATTAGAAACATTAATTTAATATTTAAGATCAATTTTAAAATGTCAGTAATGTGCGTTGTTATGGAAATGTACTTCTAATAAACAAAAGTTAAAGTACTTTATCTACTCTTGCTGTTAAAGTGTTACTTTATCTATCCTTGCGGTTAAAGTGCTACTTTATCCACTATTTTGAGTTGATAAAATTACACTTTAACATCTGCTATAGAAAAAAAAAATATTATTTTCTGGTATGGAAATAAAAAAAAACATGGTTATTTTACATAACATACGAGTATATCAGCATTATAAAACTTATTAAGGAAGTATATTTGATTTAATTATTTAGGAATATCTCATATTTTTCGCAAATATCAGCATGGCTAATGTATCTGCACTCAGTCTTGATCTTCGTGTGGTTACAATGCTTCCGGCAGCTGAAAACTGTCTTTAACTGGCAACAACAGATTTTAGGTAACGGGTACTAAACGGGTAACGGGTAATAAACGGGTAACGGGTACATTTCGGGTAATCGGGTACTATTTTTGATACCCGGGTACATTATTATCGGGTAGGTTCCGGGTACCCGGGTACCCATCGTCATTCCTACTAGTTATACATATGTTACGCGATAGACTTGTTCAACTACCCGTCGAAATAACTATCAAAGGTTCTTTAATACTGGTTGATTCACACAATTAAATAACAATTCGGAAACACAAAGTATATTAAACGAAAAATCATTACATTTTTGATTATATTATCTTATATTGTCTTTTTCTTGACAACTGCCTACTAGTGACAAGTAATTTAATTTTTAATATTTAATAACTTCCATTAGATATTAGCATTGGTCGCAACAACATATACTTTGTATATTTGTTATTGAATGTAGCAAAAGTGAGGTTAGGCTACGAGAGAATATAATCATGTCGTACAATCGACAAGTCGTTTGATCGACTATATTCTTTCCATACAGGCGATTTGAATATCCGAAATATACAGGAAAAAGAGAAAAAAATTGATGTACAATTAAACGCATCTATAAGAGATCCAAAGTCGGTTAAATTAGACAAAAGTTGCCTCATTTGGGGGTCATTTTATATGTTTTTGCTTTTCTCAAAAATGCATAGGTGACTATGATCAAAAAATGTGTAACTTGTTTATTTCAATACAAAAAAAAAATAATTTGGACATTATTCAAACACTTTTTTACTACGAATTCACTGCAGTACTCTAAATTTTTATTTCTCATACCGATTTCGAGAAATTGATACCAACTTTCAATTTTCATATGGACCTCAAAGTAGGCTGTGAGACCGTAAGAGAAGTCAAGAAGATTGGCATTTTACTCTATATTTCTATAACCATGTAGCTTTCTCTATCCGAAATACAAGAATAAAATAAGCTTCTTGCTTGCTACAATTTGTGAGTATAATATGAGAATTGATTTTACATTTCAGACAATTATCAAGTTGGGTGTTCCACTGCGCATCTGTTCCTTGTGTGAGGGGACCCTCGACGCCTTCAGCAAATTCAAACATTCCAGTGTGGAGAGCAGCCGGCGCCTAGAGAGCAGTATCAGGGCCCGCGGGGCCCCGGGGCCCCTGCTACACTCAGGCAGGGCCCCTGTTGTGGGCCACAATGACACATCTGATACACAACCCGAGAAAATAGAAGAAATGTCTATTAAAGAAGAACCTGTAGAGGAAACATGGCCGGAGTGTCACCCGCACATAAACAGCGCATCCCTAAACCCTGCCTTGCGGGTAGACAGGGCATCTCCAGACACATACAGGGCTCTTCCCAATCCATTCATTCTGTTAGAAAGTGTATTGCCAAAGAATAAATTGCATAACAGCAGAATGTCTCTAAACACTGCATTGCACACATATATCTCCATTAAGGAAGAACAACTGGAAGAAACGCCACAAGACCCACGACTTTATAATTTTATAAAGGAAAACATATGCAAGGAAGAATATGCAGAAAGTAATAAAATGAATGATGATAAAGATAATGAAAGAAAACATAAGACAGAGGAGGAGAATTCAAGGGCGGACACACGGGAGAAAGTGTGGGAGAAGAGTTCCGCTGAGCCCGAAGAAATAATTGTAAAAGAAAATGACAAATATTGCAGCAAAAATAATCAAATTGACACAAAGAAAACTTTCATCTGTAATAAAAACTTTAAGAAAATACATAAAAGAGAACATCGAAGTAATATTAGTAATAAATTATTCATACGTAAAAATAATTTATCGCGTCGTAAAAAACAAGTACATAAGCGAATAAAATATTTACCGTGTGTTCTATGTACAAAAACATTTATTTACAAATACGATTTGAATAGACATTTAGAGTTACATAATGGAATTAAAAATATTCAGTGTTTTATTAATAAAAAAAGATTTTCTAAAAAGCATAATTTGAGACAACATTTAAATACACATAATGGACAAAAAGACCTCCGCGGTAATACAAGCAGTAAAACATTTACGTCGGAAACTGAGTTAAAAAGACACAGTACAGAACAAGAGAGCATCCGAGTAAACAAAGCGTGGCCGTGCTGTGTGTGTCATAAGATATTTAAATTTAGAAGTCATTTGGAGCGGCATCTGAAAGTTCATTCTAAAGAGTATTGGTGTGAAATCTGCAGTGAATCGTTCACGCGGAAACGTGGTTTATTGAAGCACGTGAAAGTACATTCTGGAGTAAGATACTTTCATTGTACTGTCTGTAGTAAGTCATTCAAACGTAAATGGTATTTACGTGTCCATATCAGACTTCATTCCGGAATAAAAGATTATCAGTGCAATGTCTGTAGTAAATCATTTACGAGGAAGTCGACTTTAAATGCTCACATGAAAATCCATTTGGGAATAAAAGAACATAAATGAAATGTCTGTTTTAAATCATTTACAAAACAGTATATTTTAGATAGTCACATAAAAGTTCATTCTGCTATAAAAGACCAACATTGTAATGTTTGTAATAAATCATTAATACAGAAAACTGATTTACAACCTCACATGATAGTTCATTCTGAAATACAGGTAAATCATACTAATATAAAACCTCGTTTAATTACTCACACGAAAACTCATTTTAAAACTGAATATGTTACATAATTTAATACTTAACAGAAAAGTCTGTGGTTAATGTTAAAACAGAGAAACACCCAGAAATTAACCAGGTTGCCATCTTACTGGTTACAACACCGGGAATCTACCTCTTGTGCAAATCATTGTAAGTAACAGGTACATTTATTATTTAACAATATTCATATTATTAATTATTATTTGTATTGCCCTTTCCTCGCTTAATAATTATTTTGAACTCCTTTAGCATTAAATATATTAGTAGATTAAATATAAGTTATGTTAGGAAATATCAATCTATACTTTTATCACTTTATGTGGCATTTATTTTTTATTCTGATAAGAATTCTGTTGAGAATTTGTAGGCCATAATAAGAAAGACTAAAACTGGTATCAGACAGATGCACATGTCTAACTGTTAATGAAAATGATATTTGTTTTTTTTTTTTTGAAAATGTACTTTACTTGTATTTCTTTTTGTAACTTGTATGAAACAATCAATATATATTATTTTACATATTACAAGATAAAACAGTTTTTAATGCTGATAAGAGGAATTGACTGGTGAACTTATCACCGTGAAAATGAAAATATTTTTATCAAATTGTATAAAAATAATAAATAACTCATATTTTTTAATTGCACAATCTGGTGTTTTTTACTTACTTAATCCTGGCGTTCTAATCTAGCATTTTCTCTGGCTTTTTCTATCTGTTGCTACTTTTCTTGTGTGTTCCTAGTTTTCTCCTCGACCTCTGACGCTTGTTGTACTTCTAGCTGTCAGGTATACTGGGTCGACCTCTTTTTCTTTTTCTGTGTCTCTTACTTCAAACATTTGTACTGTATAGATGTTTAAGCCATCTTATTTTGTCTAGTCTCCCATGCCCTTCTATACAAGGGTTCTACCGAAAATTACTGCAAACTACTAATAAAAAATTTGATGTGTCCAACACAACACCCCCCGCCACTGTAGTAATATAGTCTATATAAGTTATTTAATACATTTAATTTGTAGTTTTAAAATTAGTTTGTAATTGTAATTCAGAATATTTTTAATTCATTTCATACCTAAAATTTTTTTTGACGTTACTAAAACCGGAACTGAACTTACCTTGATTCACGCATGCAAATACACATATTTCTTACATCTTTATTAATTTTACAATAAAACTACTTCTTTTTTACTTATTTTATCTTTTAAACTTACTTACATTAAATTTGACATCATATGTCAAATTTTGTGAACATATGAATAACTCATCTGTTTTATCGAAATTCCTCAGCCTAAACGATATGTAAAATTATTATAATTTATATATTTTTTTCTATCTAGCTAGAAGTTATATATAAACGTAATTATGCAGATCGGTAGAAAATTAAAAAATCATTATATTTATTAATAAAGTAGTTTGCGAAAAAATGGTATTAGAGGTATTTTTTTGAAAATCTGTTTAAAGCTTCAAGTAAAGTACTACTTCCGGTTAACCAATTGTAGTCAAAATCTAATCAGTTCATCATATTTGAATATAAGTCTTAAGTACCAAATATTATATTTTTTACATGTATCATATTGGAGTTATCGTGGACGAAAAATCGTCACAGACACACACACACACACGGACATACAGACATCACGGTAAAAATAGCGAAATCGTATTGCAAGGACCCTAATTCGTGCTCATGTTGAAAACTCACACTCGAGAAATCTGACCAAAAACAATACCTCCCTTATCTATATATTGATAGGCGGGAGGTAAAAATAAAAATTTTCAAAGCAATTTTTTTAATGTTTTTTATATACTCTCCTTTTAACTCAACACATTTACGCATTTGATAAAACCAATAGTTGAAGCAATAAATCCATTCTTTTGGAGACACCTGAGAGACCAAGTTTCCGTAGGATGCAACCGCATCATTTGCACTTGTATATCCTTTAATTTAGGAAATAGGAAGGAATGACAAGGTGCAAAGTCAGGACTGTACGACGGGTGCTCCAGTAATTCCAGCTTGGACTCTGTTAAATAGACTTTAGTTTGCGCAGCAGTATGTGGGGATGCATTGTCCTGGTGCAAGACTAGCTTACTTCCAGGCCCTTGTCAAATACCTGTGGTAAACAAATTGTTGTATTCCAATTAGCAGTAACAGTTTTCCTATCTTCTAATGCAATATTGATAATAGCACCGGATTTTGAGAAAAACGAGGCAATCATTTTTTTACCAATATTTCGAACTGGTTTTACTTTGACAGGATTGGATTATTATAGAAAATATTCACGTGGAAAGTGAACTAAGTATGATGATTTCTCCGACAGTAGGTGGGCTGGTATCTCGAAGAGCAGCTGAGATGGGTGTGGAACTGCGGCGGAAGTGTTAAAAGTTCTCGGCTACGTTGATGCTCTGTGAGTCCACGGCTAAATCGGATATACGAGTCTATTTCTCCAGCAGGAACTAATTCCCTAGCAGGACACAAGCCAGCACCAAGCAAAACAAAATCCAAGCAAAAGTAAAAGAAAGCACTCAAAAAATTGTTAAACTGGAAAAGTCACTCAACAAACTAAATCTCAATAAACTATAAAATACAAAAATCTTTACCAATATTGAATTGACGTAAACAGTGACAAGAAAGATAAGAAAAGGTAAGAAGAAATTAAATGATGATGTCGCAAGTTGTATTTTTTTTAAGTCTACTTGATTGCAATTTTGAACAGCTGATAAAGTTTGTTTTAAACGATATTTCTCTGGAATTAATGATCCGATTTGAAAAATAAAAAACTGTTGAAAAGAGAATTGAAAGGCCTTCGAAATGTTTCATGTTTGATACCCTTTTCCATTTAAAATTTTTGAGATGCAGTCCACCGCCATTGGTACTAATCCATTCAGGTTTCAGGTGTCCCCCTTTATACTAAAATTGACGTGTGCGAGCGTTTTTTTTTTGCAAAATTGATGTTAAGTGGCCAAAAATTGCGCTGATAATTTTCATTAGGCCACCCTGTATATAAATTATACAATCGTGACACTGTGAGAGATTCCGTTAGAGATTAATCACTTATTTATTATGTCGTCATCTAATAGGGTAACCAATACCTCTCTTTACAGATGATGATGGCTAAGAACTGGTGGATAAAAGAAATCTGATGTTCTATTTTATTAGTTGAAAGTGGTAATTGAATAGTGTGTGTTTCGTCAAATGACTTTCATTTACATACTTTATTCTCATTTATATTTCTTGATCTATTACATATTGAAGTTACAACAATAATAGTTAGTAATACATACAATATAGTAAAATATGTTTAATGGTTAGCATCTAATTCTTTCAGTGGTCTTATAGTAGGAATAGCAGAGAAACACCCAGAAAGGAACCAGGTTGCCCTCTTACTGGTTACAGCACCGGGAATCTACCTCTTGTGCAAATCATTGTGAGTAACGAGTACATTTATTATTTAACAATATTCATATTAATTATTATTTGTATTGCCCTTTCCTCGCTTAATAATTATTTTGAACTCCTTTGGCATTAAATATGTGAATAGATTAAATATAAGTTTTGTTAGGAATTATCAACCTATACTTTTATCACTTTAAGTGGCATTTATTTTTTATTCTGATAAGAACCCTGTTGAGAATTTGTAGGCCATAATAAGAAAGACTAAAGCTGGTATCAGACAGATGCACATGTGTAACTGTTAATGAAAATGATATTTGTTTTTTTTTTTTATCGAAAATGTACTTTCTTTTTTTTTGTAACTTGTATGAAACAATCAATGTATATTATTTTACATTCTACAAGATAAAACAGTTTTTAATGCTGATAAGAGGAATTGACTGGCGAATCTATCACCGTGAAAATAAAAATATGTTTATCAAATTTTATTTATATATTTTGTTTTCTCTGGCTTTTTCTATCTGTTGCTACTTTTCTTGTGTGTTCCTAATTTTCTCCTCGATCTCTGACGCTTGTTGTACTTCTAGCTGTCAGGTTTACTGGGTCATCCTTTTTTTCTTTTTCCTGTGTCTCTTGCCTCAAACACTTGTACTGTTTAGGTGTTCAAACCATCTTATTTTTTCTGGTCTTCCATGCCCTTCTATACGAGGGTACCACCGAAAATTTTTGCAAACTACTAATAACAAACAAAAATTTTCAAAACAAATTATTTTATTGTTTTTCTAAATACTTTCCTTTTAACTCAACACATTTATGCATTCAATAAAACCAATCGTTGAGGCAATAAATCCATTCTTTTGAAGACAGCTGAGAGACCAAGTTTCCGTAGGATGCAACCGCATCATTTGCACTTTTATATCGGAAACCTCGTATGTTATCCTTTAATTTAGGAAATCGGAAGGAATGACAAGGGCAATGACTTGGACTCTGTTAAATAGGCTTTAGTTTGCGCAGCAGTATGTGGGGATGCATTGTCCTGGTGTAAGCTTACTTCCAGGCCCTTGTCAAATACCTGTGGTAAACAAATTGTTGTATACCAAATAGCAGTTACTATTTTCCTATCTTCTAATGCAATATTGACAATAGGACCGAAGTAATTATAGTGATTTCGAGTTGGGTGTCGAACTGCGGCGGAAATGTTAAAAGCCCAGGCCGTCTTAAAACTATTTGGAACTGCTTGAAACTGTTTTCAATACCCTGCAACGTCTTAAAACAGATTCAAACTCTTTTAATAGTGGCCAGACAGTCTTAAAACTGTTATTCATGTGTTGTTTATAAATTTACAATCTCGGTATTCTCCAAATTATGATTTTTATAATGTATAAATATGTTGTTGTCTAATTCGAAATTTTGTTGAAAATACATCTTAGAAACTTCACATTTGTTTATTATTGAACTAGTATTCAACAAGTAAAACTTTGAATGAGCCAGTATCATTGTATACATGGACGTCGAAAAAGCGAGGAAAGCTGATACATTTTCTTCTACTTTAGAGTTTGCGAAATATATTAATTTCTTTTTGATAATTATTTTTCCTAATCTTTATCAAAGTGATAAAATATTTATTGCTTGTAAGAAACCGATTTCTGTATTTTCATATTTTTATTATTGTCCCCTTATTGAAATTTTTGTAGGCGCGTTAAAGATTGATAAACAGTGAAACTCGAGGCACGAAGATGTGACGAAACTTTCCGATTTAAAACGATGAACCCTTTAAATTTGTTGGCTTTCCCCATCTCTCTCTAATTTTCGTTTTTCTGTGATATAATTATTCTGTGTTGTAGCAATGACAAGTATTTATGGCACTTACTGGCCATGTTTGAACAAAAAAATGAGGAATATACTATACCGTGAGTATTTTTTAACGTGAAACATGGGGATTTATTATATCCATGGTTACGACTTGATATTGTAAATCAGACAAGCAAGTATACATTGCTGTCAATCAAATATCAACTCGTAACTATGGATATAATAACTCCCATGTTTCGTGTTAAAAATATTTACGGTATACGTGTTAATACTACGTTGTAACACCCGAAAACGGCAGTTAGAATTCATTGAAACAAGTAACTTTTCTTAAATCAAATTATTGATTTGGAGCGCCAGTTCAAAGTTATTGGTGTTCTTTTGTTTTTCGAAAAATCGTTATTACTCCCTTAATTTAAGGAATATTTAAAAAATACAAAAACTTTCAGCATTTGCTTTCGGTTCTCTAAAACATTTGTATTTAGAATTATTTTCTATTTTGTCAAATAACAAAATGGCGACCGATCAAAAATTTCAATACAAGATATTTGAAAACCAGTTGATCGATTTTTGAAAATAAAACATTTATAAAATCTTTTAACTATATATATATATATATATATATATATATATATATATATATATATATATATATATAGAAGGTAGGTAAAACTGCTGCGAGAGTGAATAGGTACGTGTGTTTAATATGTGCTTAATCTTTTTCAAATTTCTTAAATATTTTTCATTAACATTTAAAAACCAAATAACTACTAAAAACTTGAAAAAATCGCGTTCCAAATAATGTATACATCTTAAAACAATATTGTACAGTGAAGTGTCAGTGTGATTTGTGAATAAACAATTCTATTCGATCTAGAA
Source organism: Stenolophus ochropezus (assembly GCA_035578165.1). Classification (NCBI taxonomy): domain Eukaryota; kingdom Metazoa; phylum Arthropoda; class Insecta; order Coleoptera; family Carabidae; genus Stenolophus; species Stenolophus ochropezus. The sequence goes on along the minus strand of JAQOWZ010000064.1, from coordinate 541,315 downwards.
GAGAGGGTTTTTAAACGAAGCACCGGAATAGCGAGGTCACCAACGAAAAGAAATAGCGAGAGTCAACAAAAGGACAAAATCCCAGCAGGAGGTAAAAAGGAAGAAAGATTCTTTGAAGAGCAAGATAGAATGGAAGACGTATTAAAAGAGATAAGAACAGCACTCACACAACTATCAACGAAATATGAAGAGATTAAAAAAGAGATAGAGGAGGGGAGAATGGAAGTAAAACAAGAAAACAAAGAGCGAAAAAGAGAGATGGAAGATTTTTGTAAGGAAATTAGAAATATTTCAGAAGAAATGAACAAGGAAATAAAGGATATAAAAATTAGAGAAGAACAAAGGGAGAGACAGATAAAAGATATGGAAGAAAGATTGATAAACATTGAAAGGAAAGAAGAACTAAAGGAAAAAGAAATGAATAGGAAAAAACTAATCATAACAGGACTTGAGATTAACACTAATCACGTAAAGAAGGAAGTCAAAAATTTTCTAAAAAATAAATTAGACGTGGAGTTAGACTCTTTTGAAGCTTACGGACTAGGACAAGCAACGAACTCTCATAAAATCGTTATTAAAGTGCAGAATGGAGAAGATAAAGAAAAAATTTTCGCATCGAAACATAAACTAAAAGGAAATAAAATATATATAGACAAGTTTTTAACGTACAGGGAAAGGATGATCCAAAAAGAAATAAGAGAGAAAGCAAAGGAAGAAAAAGGAAAGGGAAAATTCGTAAAAATTTATTATAATAAGTTAAAATCCGGCGACACAATGTGGTTATGGAATACTGAGAAAGAAAAACTAGAACCAAAAAACTAAATAGTAGAAAAGAAAAGGGGATTAGACTAGGTTTTTGGAATATTAAAGGGTTAAAAAATAAAGACAGAGAATTTTGGGAATATTTAAAAGAATGGGATTTTATAGGACTAAGAGAGGTATGGCTAGAAGAAAAAGAATGGGGGAACAGGCAAGGGAAACTACCCCAAGAATATGAGTGGAAAATAAAATATGCAACAAGGGAACATAAAAAGGGAAGAGCTAAGGGAGGAGTACTAACAGGGGTCAAAAAAAAATCATAAAAGAAGAGGAAGCAACAAATATGTATGACAAACAAATAATGGAGAGAAATATAGTAATACATAGAGAAAAATGAAAAATATTAACAATTTATAGCGATAACAGCATAAAAGGAATACACAATGAAGTGGAAGAAAAATTAAGCGACTACACAGAAGATTACAAGCTAATATTAGGAGACGATTTTAACGTGAGAACGGGAATGAAAGGAAAAATAATATTAGAAGAACACGAAGAAAGTAGAAATTCAAAAGATAAAACAATAAACCAGGAAGGCAAAATACTAATAAACATGATTGAAGAAAGAGGTTGGGGAATACTAAATGGGTCAACAATAGGGGATAAAGAAGGGGATCTTACATACGTAGGACCGAAAGGAGAAGGCTCGGTAATAGATTATGGAATAGAAAATGCATCAGCCTTGACAAAAATAGTAAAATTTCAAATAGATGAACGAACGGAATCAGACCACTTTCCAATTATAATAGATTTATACAACGACAAGACCAAAATAGATCAGATAAATAAAATATATAAAAAAACAGACTGGTCACCCAAAGGAACAAAAAAATACAGAGATCTAATACAAAATGAGTGTTTCACGGTAGCTACCACAGGAGAAGAAATCGAGGAGTTGAGGGACAAAATACAAAAATGTAAACATGTAAAATTAATAACAGAGAGACAGAATACGTTTAAAAATAACTGGTGGGACAAAGACTGTAACAACCTAAAAAAAGAGATGAAAGAAACACTTAAAAAATGGAAAAGGGGACAAGAAAACAAAGAAGAATATATAAAGAAAAGAAAATAATTCAGAGAATTATGCAAAAATAAAAAGTTAGAGAGAAGGAAAAAAGAAGAGGAAGAAGTCGAAGGCATAACCAGGGAACATTAAGTATGGGGATATATAAATAGAGATAAGAAGAATAAAATCAAAATAGACGAAAAAATAGAAATCAAAGAATGGCAAAAACACTTTATAAACCTATTGGAAGGACAAATGGAGAAACCCAATGTAGATGTAGAAACGAGCCTACTGGAGGAAAACATAAAGGACGAAATATCGGAAGACCAAGTAAGAAAACAAATAAAAAGTCTAAAAAGACGAAAGGCGGCAGGGGACGATGAAATAGAAAATGAAGTATGGATAAACAGCCCAGACAATGTAGTGAAGCAGCTGACCAGAATAATAAACAAGATATGGAAGGGAGAAGAATACCCAGAAAAATGGAAAACAAGAGTAATAGTGCCAATATATAAAGGAGGGAAAAGGGATGAAACAAAAAATTACAGAGGAATAACAATGCTGAACACTATGTACAAAATCTATGGTATGGTACTGCAGGACAAACTAGAAAAAGAAATAGACAAGAAACAAATTTTGCCAGACAACCAGGCAGAATTTAGAAAATTTAGAGGGAAAATGGACAACGTGTACGTACTCTCACACCTAGTAGACAGAGAATTAGGCCGAAAAGGAGGGAAACTGTACGCATTATTCATAGATTTAAAAGCTGCTTTCGACAAAGTAAAGAGAAGAAAATTAATTGAAATAATGAAGAAAAGAGGAATAAGAAAGGAGCTTACGGAGGAAGTAAGGAAAATATATGCGCAAACGAGGAATTATGTAAGAATAGGAGAAAAGAAAACAGAAGAATTCTGGACGACACGAGGACTGAGATACATCAATCAAGAACACAAAAGAATGAAATAAAAAAAAGTTGAAGAAAAAGAAAGCAACAGAAGAAGATAAAATCCCAAACGAAGCCTGTATATTCAATGCACCAAAGTTAATAAAACTAATAACAAAATTATTTAATAAGGTATGGGAAGGAGGACAATTTCCTGAAAGATGGAAACTTGGAATCATTACCCCGATTTACAAACACGGAGGAAAAGACGATGTAAGCAATTTTATGAGAATAACACTATTAGATACATTACATAAATTATATGCTATGATTCTAAACGGAAGACTAACAAAACAAATATAGGAACTAAAATTATTACGTGACACACAAAACGGCTTCAGGAAACAGAAGTGCTATTGATGATATCTACATCCTAAACTACATAATAGTCAGAGAAATACAAAAAGAAAAAATCAAATTGTATATATTATTCGCAGATTTAAAGGCAACATTCGACAAAGTAAATCAAAAACAACTTTTTGATATGATGTATAAAAAAGGGATAAGTAAACAATTAACATCAAGAATAGCTAAAATATACGAAGAAACCCGCAACAAAGTCAGAATAGAAAAAGAGGAATCAGACATATTTTGGACGACTAAAGGATTGAGACAAGAATGTCCGCTTAGCACAATACTATTCGCACCATACATAAGCGACATTGAAGAACATTTCAGTAAAGGACAAACAGTTTAATAAAAAGTATAATACTCTACGCTTTAGAAATTTGGGAATGGACGGAACAAGATTCTCTAGAAATTATATAATGCAAATATTTGCGATAGACATTGGGATTAGAAATACAAATATATCATTCTAGAAGAAACCAAAAGGAACAAAATAAGAATTAAGACTGACAAAAGAGCAATGAAATATGAAGAGAGAATAAGGATGAAAGAAGAAGAAACAATTTTAGTTGAATGCTGGAGAGATGTACAAAAAAGGTAGAAAAATAATCAATCAAATTCTAAATAAAAAATAGAGCGAAAAAAAAATTACGAAAGAAATGGGTTATCTACAGTAGAAGTAGAAAGACAACGACAAAGAGGAGAAATGTTACAAGGAAGAGTAATAGAAACTGATAAAGAAAATCAAAAGTAGGATAAAGTAAATAGGATAACAGAATTGAGCTATAATCAATAATACAAAAATATTGTCACTCTCAATTTACTACGGTATTAACATAAACAAGGAAGAAAAGTAAGATTAAAATTAATCACACGGTTCAGATGCGGTAATAAAGGGAACGGTAATAAAAAATGGAAATCAGCAGAGGAACAAAATTGTCGAATTTGTAACAAGAAGAAAGAAACTTTGTGGCACTTATTGTATGAGTGTCGTGGATCAAAGGAAGAAAGAAACGTGAAAGAGATATTGGATGATACAGGTAGGCGAGAAGAATGGATGAGAAGAATATTAGAAAGAAGAAAAATGTAAGCATTTAAATAAATAATATGTAAATATAAAACAAATTGTAAATAACAAATAATTCACAGTTGAAATGTATTTTCAAAGCCATCTTTGGCACGAATAATACTATATCTATCTAAAAAAAAGTAATAAATCACAAAGTTAATGAAGAATATACGAGGTCAGCAATGGTCACCATTTTTTTGGGTCAGCATTTTATACATAAATACATGTTAGGTCACTCTAACTGTACACAATGCGGAGATGACTTCTTCACAATTTTATAATTATATATTAAAAAAATTGTTTGTTACTTATTATTTTTGTTTAATAAATATAGTCAGCAATGGTCAGTATAAGTCAGCATCTGGTTTTAGCAGTCACCTGAACTAGACTAATTGCTTTGTATATAAAGCATCTACTATTTACATCATTAAGTTATATATCATAAAGTAGGACAAAATATGAAATCCTCCGAGTACGACTTAAAAAAAAGAGGATATGTCCTTGGAAACAAGGACGTCTGGTCACTGTATCGTATGTAATGCGGCAACGAAATTGTTTTTGAAATTCCTATCAAAACAGACTCATCTAGTTGCTAGGCAACAGCACTCAATATATTACTATAGAAAAGTGCACTGGTCAAACTACTTGTACCGTGTGTACCAAAAAGTGTCATCACAGGCATTTGAAGGATAAACAGTTTTTGGTAAATAAACACTGTCCGGCTGACAACTAAGTCACCATATCGTACAGGACAATACTACATGTATTTCTTCATCTTATTTAATACAGATTACTTTATTTTAATAATATAATTTAATGAAATTTACAAATATAAATTAAAAATTTTAGTTTCATATTTTTATTGCTCTACACGCAACATTTTACAATAGTTTGTTTATTATTTTACAAATGACTTAAAAATTATTTTTCGTACTCATGGATTGAAATGTGTTGTTTCGCGTTGCCTAAGCAACGCCTGGAACGTCAATTTCCCAGGTCTCCACCAGATAGGTGACCGGGAAATTTTGGAAAAAACACTCCTACTTCTACAGCATTTATTAAAAAACTATATTTATAATAAAATAGTAGAATGTTTTAAACATTCTTTTACCTAATAATATTAAAAGAAAATAGGGGATTATTGAACGAAATTTACTTTGGAAAAAGTAAATTTAGTGCATTTGATAAACAATGTTGGCAACAACTGCTGTCATGTTGACAGATTGACAGCACTTGTTAGTACTAAAACACATAACCACAAACCATTTTGTGTATACAATAAATAAAAATAAATATTTGTACACATAGAAAATTAATTATTGATTATAATAACTAATTATTAGTTGTATAAATTCGTACGAAAAATATTGTACAAACCTCTTGCGTGAACTGGGTTTCCGGAATCGTTCTATGGCAGCGCTCGCGAGCTCGCGTTGCCAAACACTCCTCCGGAAACCAGTCGTTCCCGCATTTGGTATGTAAATAACTATTACATGTTATTATTTATGTTTTTATTTTGTATGACGATCAACTCTGTGATAATTGTTTTTAAATTGTTCCACATGCATATTTGAATTAATTTTAATTTAACTAAGTTTTTTTCTTGCCCTGACGAAGATTAACGTTTTAGTCGAAACGTTGGTAATGAAATAATTATTTTCATCTGAAGACTGTCTGTTCTATAATTTTCGCTTGGACTTTTGTTGTTTTTCTTTTATTTTTCAATTCCTTTACAAAACAAACATTCTGACGTACAGCCACTATTGCACAACTTTTAGGTTAGGGGGCTGAAACAGTATTGTAATGCTTAAAACATAGTTTCAATCTAGATCTGTTTGAAAAACATTTTCGGAGTTGTTCCAAAATTAAGTATTTTTAGTAATATTAGATTATTATGTTTTTTTAGAAAATCATTCAAGCAAAGATAGCAATAAAAAAGAGGTGCAAAACTAGATGTTACATACAGCAGTCTCATATACAAAATTTACACATTCTGCTGATAATCGCTTTTGAGTTATGCGAAAATTTTTAAAAACCTTCCGAGTAAAATGACATTTTCTCATTGCCAATCACAATAGAAAAGGGAAGTGCATAACTAGATAATTTAGGAGTCCCTTAAATAAAAAAAACTTGTCAAAATTAATTTAGGGGTGGTCAAAACGGATATTTTCCTTAAAATCTGAAAACCGAAATTGTCGAGTTTGAGAGATTTGGCTTTGGGACTTTTCATTCGGTACCAAATGAAATTGTAAAAAGTTATTTCAGATCGATTTGGAATATATTAAGGTTCCCTTTAATGTGAAAACCAAACTTGTCGTATACTAATTTGGAAAAAAATGCATAAAAAAGGACTTCATGCTAGTTATTGATCAAACAATTAACGAACAAAATTTACTTGCTGGTTCTGGACATGGAAAAGAAGGAAAGAATAATAATGATAATATTTATTACAAGTAAATAACAAAAAACTTACAAACTTCACGCAATAATCTTTGTGTTTTACAGGTTAATTCTTGACGGATGAAACAAAATGAAACAGTACAGAAAAAGTAATTTTGAGTGTAAAATACCCAGAAAAAAATTGTCGGAATACTATTGTCAGATTCAGAATTACAGTCAAATGTGTTTCAATGGTAATAGCTCTCTCCAAAATAAAGTTACAATGTAGGGTAATTCTAGGATAGATTATGACAAAATTTTAGATGGATAAAACTTCTATTAAAATTTTATTATTAAAAAATACAAACGCCCACTAAATAACATACCGTGAATTTCAATATTTTCTAACGTCATTACATACTAGTTACATAAACTACCTTAATATTTCAGATAAAATGCTACTTAGGTTGACAGTATTAAATGAACTTATCAGCTATAACATCCCTAAGGCATTGATAATTGCGAAATAATTTTATGACAGTTGCCAAAAGCACGTTGCTTAGTAACTGCCCTACAAGAAATCGTGCTTGAAGATACCAAGAAGTTATTTATCAAAGATAGAGGAATATTTGGTGATATTTTTTTTGCGATTTATTCATTTCCATAACCTAATTATGTAACAGTAAAATAATTAATTTGTGACAGATGTCAACTTTTGTTATTTCCCTAGCAACCTTATGGCTGGGGGCGGATTTCTAAACATTTTACTTACACTCAATATTAAAAGCATCTATACATGCTCTTTTGGTGATTTTGTGCTTCTTTTAATTATCAAACTTACTGAAGTTTCGTTTTGTGTTAGAGTTTTATTTATATCTATGTGTAAAGTAACGTTCTTAATAAACAGGAACTAAAAAATAATTTATCTTTTATAAAATGTAATTTTGTTTCATAAGTCAATCAATAAAATCCTAAAAAAAAACAATATATTCAACAGATTCAAAATAAATAAACAGGGTAGACAATTTTAAAAACACAATTACTAATGCTGTTGCTCAATAAAGCTGGCTATTTTGCAAACGGATATGCAGATGACGTTGCAATTATGGTCAGAGGACGTAGTGACACCACTATCTCGTACCTTACACAAAAAGCTCTAAATCTAGTGCATGAGTGGTGCCTGGAACATGAACTTAGTGTAAACCCTACCAAAAATAAAATCGTCCCCTTCACAAAGAGAAGGAAGCTAAATCTTCAAGCTTCCTACTTGAAGGGTACTAGAATTGAGTTCTAGGTCGCGTTGACAAAAAGCGACAAAACGCTTAAACCCTCATATACATACAATACAATACAATGCTGTTGCAGGCTCCTTTGGTAGTGTAATAATAAAATAACACAATATCAATAAAGATGAAAGCTATAAAATTCGAAAACAAATTTCATTCCACCAATAATAATTTTACTTAATTTTATTTTTATTAATATTATTAAATTCCTTTTAAAATACCAAAATTTGTTTTCATTTTTTTGGTACTGATTTAATTTTCGTTAACTAGTTTCTTCTGTACTCGTAATAAAAGGAAGTTGTCATAAATTATAAGACCTTTATCTAAGATCGAGGATAGTGACTTTTTATAATTCTGTCGGGTACTCAAAACCTAAAAAGAATATTCTATATACAGGGTGAGTCTGGGAAGACGCCCCCTCCCCCTTTAACTTTTTTATTATAAGCAAGAGAAAAAAAAGGCTCATATAAAAAATTTATTATTTTACATGTACTATTTGATGGCAGATGTAGATATTTTTTATAAAGTCAGGTTTACAAGATACGACTATCAACTTTTATTTTTCAAATGACAACTTATAATTATTTTAATAAAATAGAAACCGCCATTTTTTTCTCTTTTCAACGATTTATTAATTTTTATTAATGTATTTGAAAAATTTCGAGAAAATTAAAATAGTTTAGAAATATTAGAAATAATTTTTAAACAAATATTATAGGTGGCTATGTTTCTCGAAATCGGGTAAAAATCCTTCGCAGTGTTCATAAACTCGGTTGCCAACGTCTAGGAAACCGATTCCGGTACATTATTTTTGCTCTTCTTCTGATGCGAGTCGATTCACCAATTATTAGAATCATATCTATTAATTCGTTCTTTGTGAACTTTTCAAAATGTTTTTTTTTTGTTTACAAAATAAGTTAAATTAAGTAACAAACATATGTATACATTTTTGACATTAATTTAATTGTTTTACATTGTTAGGTTTTGTTTATTTTCACATAGCCACCTATAATATTTGTTTAAAACTTATTTCTAATATTTCTAAATTATCTCAATTTTCTCGAAATTTTTCAAATACATTAATAAAAATTAATACATCGTTGAAAAGAGAAAAAAATGGCGGTTTTTATTTTATTAAAATATTTATAGGTTGCCATTTGAAAAATAAAAGTTGATAATCGTATCTTGTAAACCTGACTATATAAAAAATATCTACATCTGCCATCAAATAGTTTATGTAAAATAATAAAAATTTTATATGAGCCATTTTTTTCTATTACTTATAATAAAAAAGTTAAAGGGGGGGGTCTTCCCAGACTCACCCTGTATAGTAAAAAAATCAGAAATGCAATTAATTTTAAATGGAACAGTAAAACAAATTAAATTGTATTTATTAATTTTTAGTTAAAAAATTAAATTCTTGTATTAGAAAAGAGTTTGTATACTGTTGCATGAAAATAACAATTGCTATGAAAAAATAAATAACAAATGTCAAAATCTGCTTCATTCTGAACAGTTTTTTTAAATTTAAAGATAAAAATAGAGTGAAAAGAACACTGATTTTGATGTTCGATTTTTATTTTTTCATGGCAACAGCTATTTTCAGTTAAAAGTTTTTCAAACTTAATGTCAATATAGAGATAATATTTTTATATAACAATCAACTTGAAACATATTATTGGATTTATATTTTTATGTAGATTTCAAATACATAAAAATTTGTGGGGTGTTCCATTTAAAATAAGAAAATTGGGTGACATATTTTCAGAACCATTGGTTTTATTAGGTCATTTCAAAATAGAAACTGTTTGCTAATTTAATAAACTTTGTATTTCTTGTAGTTATCAAGGTAGCAATGGTGGCCCATTTAAAATGAACACCTGTACATAAGAGAACACAAGATTCAGCCTTTAAATGAGTCTTGAACTGGAGAAAAATACAAAATTACATAGGATTCCAAAGAATAAAACAAAAGTTGTAGTTTCTTGAGGTAAATTTAAAATATTATAAAACAGAAAATAACTTCGTCGTGTAAACCTGTTGGGTGCGCCGCACCCCACCAGTTCTCCTGCCGGGTTCTTGTGCCCCGCAGCACTCAGAGAGTCGGGATATTCGGTGAGATTTTTATTGCATTTTTGTCATTTCCATATCCCTAATATAAAATTTTTAAAGTAAAATAATTAAATTAATAATATCTGATAAATGTCAACAATTGTTATTTACCTAGCAACCACATGACATAAGTGGAAGTATATTTTGTTTGGCTACTTTCACACACGTAACCAAAAATACAGGAATTATATTGGATATATTTTTACGCTAAAAAATTTCAGTGTATGTATTTTTATAGGGTACTTTCACACACGTGATCAGAAATACAGGTTTTTGATTTAATAATTTTTTAAGCAAAAAATTTTCATCATAATTTAAAAATGTTTACTAATGAAGAAAAAATCGAATAATAACGTGATATAATTCTGGTTATAGTTCCAGATATTTTCTTGATGTTTAATAATTTATATCCTGATCGTCTTAGACAAATTCCTACCACAGTTACGAGAATATAAATTATAGATGATATAAAACGTGAGCAAGGGACAAAATTAGAAACTGCGCGAAATAAAAAAAAACTTACAAAGGTATTATTAATAATTCCCGAAATATTAAATTTTGTCAGTGATGATTGTTATAATCAGCTAAATTATTGTTTAATTGTTAATAGTGCAGTTTTTGATAATATTTTCTAATTTGTGATATGAGTATAGCTTTTTTTTGTAAATTATAATGACAAGTTCATGTAAGATTGACAAATGGTACTGCATTTTGTGTAGAACTGATATTTGTAGTAATGAGTAATGACATATTTGAAAATATTTCATCATAGCTGAAATTCACGCAAAACTTTCATACATTAAACATAAATTTATTTTATAAAGTATCTTTACCTATTATAATAAATAAATATAAAAAGAGAGTTCGAATTATTCTTATTATGTCACTATTTCAACTACTATGGGAGAATTGGTGAATAATATATACACTCAAACCAACTAGTCTCCATACACACATCTTTACGCTTTGTTTTTGAAATATATAAACCACCCTGAAACCTGTAAGAAGTCAGTAATTGTTTCAGATGAACCAAAATAAACCTTTTTGGATGTGATGGACTTGTTATTCTTTGGAATGGAAAGAATGAGTAAATGAAAGAAAAAAAATATGCCCAACAGTGAAATTTGGGGAGGATCTGTGCTTGAATGGGGCTATATGAGTGTAGAAGGAGTGTAAAACTCAATCTTTATTGATGGAAAAGTGGGTTATTTGAGTTCTTTAAAAGATAATTTGGAAAAATGTGCTGAAAATTTGAATTTAAGTGATTCTTAAATTTTCAACAAGATAATGACCCCAACCATACAACACGTAAACTAATAGAATAATTAGTGTAAATTGTACAATTTTAGACAACAATTAAAAACGCCTCTACAGTTTCCAGATATAAATCCCATTAAACATATTTCTGATTTATTTTTAAAAAATGTGTAAAATAAGACGCCCAAAGAATATAAAAAAAACTACTACATTTATAGTAGAAGAATGGGGTAAAATGTACTCCCAAACTCCAAGAAAATTAGTAGGAAGTATAATAAACCGTTTAAGGGAAGTAATTCAAATGAATGGCTGTTCAAAAGATCATTGATCCTATATAATGTACAGGTGTACGGAGACTAAGTTGGCGTACTTACTGTTAATAATAAATATATTTTTTCTCGATGTCATTACAAAAAAATTGAGGAAGTCAATACTTTATTTTATTTATAAATATAGTATGTTATAATATAAAATTTATTTCATGATTTAAGTTCAATAAAAAACTATAAAAAATTGAAAATTGTACAGAGACTAGTTGGTTTGAGTGTAAGTGAATTGGTACGGTATTAAGGTACTAAAGGGTAGATGTTCTTGATTTTTCCATAAACTTTACGCATGGATTGCATATGTTTATAAACTGAGTGCAGTCTTCATGCAATCGACGACTGCGACGGGCACACTGAATCCAATCAACATGTTGTTTCGCGTCAGTATATTCTTCACCGCAATCAACACAGGATTTGTTGTTTACGTCAACCTCCTCAGTCTGCAGTTGATGATGTTTTGGACGTTATTACCTTGGAATTCGCCTTTCTCTTTATATTTATCTTGGGTCTTCTTACATTTTTCGAATAAAGAAGTATTCACTAACTATCCCGTAAGTGTATTCAATATCTCTCTCATTTTACATGGGGAAATAGGAATATTTTTATTCGAAATGAAACACTTGTATGAACGTGTTTTGATGTTGAATATATTAGGCAAGTTATATACCTACTTGCGGGCGTTTTATCGTTTTATGCTGAAACATTACGATTAAACTGATAACACCTACGCCGTATCATAATTGAGTCGTTGCATTCCTATTCCCTGATAAAGATTCTACTGAATATGATTTCACATTTCTTTCCTTTGCTAATTCTGTAGCAGTCTTTCCCTTCTTATTCTTTATGTTGAAGTCAGCGTCATGCAACGTCATTATTGCTTCAATTTTCTTTAAATCTTCTTTGTATGCGTCTCGCTTGGAGTAATCCGCTAAGGTCTGATACAAAACATGTAAAGGAGTATCCCCGAATTTATCCTGTATGTTCACATTAAGTTTGTAGGTCTTTAAAAAATATCTCACAATAACAAACTTGCCCGAACTTAAAACGAAATGCTCTAAACTTTGTCCAAATTCATTTTTATGTCCCAAGTTTTGGTTGCATTTTAGAATTTTTACAATGGCAGCAACGTTTCTGATGTTCATATTTGTATGATATAATGCCCCTTTTAGAAAGGAAAATAGCGGAATGTTCCCCTGTGCGTCAGTCTGATTAGGATCTATCTCCTTTGCGTATTTCTCTATTGCTTTTCTGTCTCCATTGGAAGCTGCTTTGTGTAAGTCAGAAGTGTCCATTATCTCGTCTATTTCCGATTTGAAATGTACCTTTTCGGTAAACCCTAAATATTCTATGAAATTGTCAATGTCTTCCAATGGTTTCCATTTACAACAACAACAACATTTACGACATGTGCTGACATCTTTATTGTAACATTCACCAAGAACATAGATTGTTTTCTTACAATTCCATTTATCCAGCATGTACAGTAAAACCAGTTGTACGTTTCTGTTCTCGTTAATTTTTTTGCTATATTTTTCAAAAAATGAAACAATCGTCTCTGTAAATTCATCGGCATGACTTAAAATAATATTATATTTCCAAAAAATGTTAATACAGCACACTGGATTTTCTAAATCCCGCACTAAAAACTCTAAACAGTGTCTGTAAGTTTCGTTTTGTTTATTTTTCTTGTGAACGATATGTCGCAGACAATCTCCGATTAAACCATGCATTATGTAACACTTCCTTGTACGATCCACTGTTAATAGGAAGAATTTTGTCATTTTTACTAAAACATTTTCTATATAGTTTGGTTTAAATTTACTTATTTGGACTAAATCATCTCGTTTTATATTGTCAGAGTCCAGAAAGCTACAAATGTATACGATTCGCTCTATGTCATTGTCTTCAATAAAATTATTAAGGCTTTGTATACAGATCTCCAATGCACTACATATAGAATTTTTATACACTACTGCCTTGTCTTTGTCATTAATTTCTTCATCAAATAATATTTTTTTTCTTTCTTCTTCAAGTGTTTTTTTATAATCAGTTAGATTAAAATCAGGACTTATACTCAAATCAGATATGGGCCCGAATATGATGTTGAGACCTAAAGGAGAGTATGCGTACTTTCGGGCAAGCTCTTCATATACCGCTTTGTCTTCTTCCTTGTAATACTTCCCAATAATCTTTTGTATGATTAAAAGTGACTCCTTTGCGTTCAAATAACCCAAGGGGATGTAGGCGTCGTCAGTGAGCCCTAGGTTCTCATGCACGCAAGTTATAACTAGATAGAAGTCGTCGTCAGGTTCATGTTCTCGGATGCAGGTTCTGTCCTTGATGTTATCAAACACAAATAAGCATTTATATGGTCGCAATAACTCGTACACATAAGGTCGGATTTCGCGCATGTCGTTCCTTGTGGAACAGGCTTTACCTAACAAGCCTGCTATGATGACAAAGTCGTATTTCAGTGTCTCTTCGGTAGCAGCGTTTATCCATAGGATGATGTCTACTTTCTTCTCGCTGTAACATACCTTTGCAAACTTCTTGGCCAGTTCAGACTTTCCAGAACCGGGTAGACCCGTGATAGCAACCTGTAACAACATTATTCAGTGACGAAACGATACATTTTAAAAAAGCAAGAAGTTGTAATTGTGTGAGATCATTTGTCCGTAATGTTTTTCTGAAGTTCAAATGTCAAGTCAATAAATACAGATTACGTATGCACCTACAGCTGTGAGAAGATAGAAATTACGATTCTAGTTTCCGTTTTGTTTTTCTGTGGATTATTCTGTTATCCGCATCTAGACGCTCACATCTTATCATAAAAATAAAAAGTTATGGGGCCAAATGTCTATAAGATAATAGTTCAGACAAGTATGTATATTTAGATAAGGATTGAGAGGGTAGATTCCTGCCAAGGTTAGTACAGTTCAGTCAAGTTTCAGTTTTTAATTTAGTCGCGTCTTAGTTTAATTCATCAAACACCCTCCAAAATTTTCAACAATTATATAATTTTTTAATTTTATCCTGAAGAAATAATGATTGTTCAATTTGCTGTTGAAAAAGATCGTAGAATAGTTTTTGTACTGTAAATCTAATTTGAAAATAAATGACAACTAATTGACTTTTTCGAAAATTAGTAATACATTAAAAAAGTAGGTACCTATGCAACATATAATATATTTTTTTAAAAATCTTTTTATGTTAAATGTTCAAAAATATATAATGTAATGCAACATCCTTTACGCAATAATTTATTCGTACAATATTATAATTTTCTGAAAAGTTACGTTGCTAAGGAAAAAAAATATTGCTACTGTAAAATTAGATATGCCATTTCAAAAAAATTAAATCCTGATAAATAATTCTGTAACTATGTATTTAAATATTTGTCATAGTAATTAATTCGCCTACTATGTTACTTTCTGTATTACCGAATAAATAATAAATACCCTTAGAAAATTTTTGAAAATGTTCAATAGAAATAACAGACAAAATGTTTCTATAAAAGCTCAGTAAAATAATGGACGCTAGGTTTTTAATAATGAATGCACAGTTGAATAAATAAATGCTAAGTAGATTTTTTTGCAATATTTATGATATTTTCCATAAATAATAGGGATTTATATTGCGAAGTTTGTTAATTTATTTTTATTTCTCTTACTATTGATTAGTTCAGGTTAGGTTTTGTTAAGTTATGTTAGGTTTGGTTAGGTATTTCTAGTTACGGCCCTGGTATTAGAATCGTACCGTATATGGATAGCGTCGAACTACAATAAGCCTCCTCTTTTATACAAGTTTGAAAATAATAGGAATTTTTATTGCGAAGTTTGTTAATTTCTTTTACAATTGATTAGTTTAGGTTAGATTATATTATGTTAGGTGTGGTTAAGTTACGATAGGTTTGGTTAATTTAGGTTATGTTAGTTTCGTAACTAATCCTTTACTATATTTTAAAAACAGCTATTGCCATTTTTACAATTTATAGGGCAAGATTATTAAAATACTTTCAATTTTTTTTATTATACACTTCTATAGAGCGTCGAATTTTTCTACTTGGCAACAATACTTAAAATACTTAGAATGTTATATTATTATGTATATGTGTATGTAAGGAATTGTAATTTTGTCTGTTTAGTTGCTAACAGTTCCATTAATTCTTTGTCAATCAGTTGGGCTTTTGCTATTTCTTTGTAGTTATTATTTTGATGCTTGTAAATTTTGTTGATGGAAATCAAGCCTGCGATTGGGTTTTGATTTCCAGAAATATGACGTATATCAGTTGTAAATTGATTCGCGTGGGGAGTAGAGTAGTTTCGGCTATTTTTTTGCTGCTAAAAATATAGCAGAAGTTCTTTACTATCCGTTAATGTAGTTACAAAGAAAAAAATCAGTTCCTAAAGATTTTTAACCCTTTGTTGAAAAACGACTCCAACCTCAATATCCGAAGAATCGACTATGCTGTTGTCTTCTGCGCCGTGTCTTCGAAAACATAGCCTTGATGTTCATTCAGGCTATCTTTAATTAAGTTAAAGGAGTCTGTAGCGTCTGTTATCCAAACAATATCTTTTGATCTATTCCCCGAATGATTAAGTACTTTGTTAAGCGGGTGTAGAATTGTTGCACAGTTTTTAATAAAACGGTGGCAAAAAATTGTTTTTGTGTTTTAGAGCAAAGAATTTTTTTGATAACGTTGATCTTTTGTTCTAAGTGTTTAATTCCCGAACATGATGTGTTATGGCCGAAGAATTTATATAACTTAAACGGAATTCATATTTAACTTTATTAACTAATATGCCATGTCATTTTGATCTTGGCAAAAATTATTTGTAGGTCTTTTTAATGTTCTGGGATACTGCTAGCAATAAGTATATCATCGATATAAGCAAAGCAAAACTTTAAACTTCTTGTTACCTCGTTGATGAATCGTTGAAAAGTTTGTGCTCTATTCCTCGGAGCAAATGGCATTATAGTATATTCAAATAGCACGATAGGTGTTCTTATTGCAGTTTTTGCGATGCATTTTTCGTTCATTGATATTTGGTTGCAGTGGCGGCGCCAGGAAATAAATGTAGGGTGGGCACAGTCAAAAATATTCATTTAAAGAGGGGCACCCATTTATTTTATATAATAAAGGTATATATACATATATTTTTCAACATAAGTGGTACACTTATTACCATTGCATACTTACATAGGTACATACATATGCATTTATGTTAATATTAATCTGGAATTTTTATGTTTAACAGCAAATTCGTTAACTATGTTTTCCAAATCTAAACTTTTGGCAATTTTTTTTCTACATGAATTACACCTAAATCACACAATCTTTCGTTTAACATAGAATTACTTAAATAATGTTTTAATCGGCGCAAACAAGAAAATGTTCTCTCACATGCAGCGCTGCTAACAGGCATTGTGAGACAAATGATACACAATTTATAAAATTCTATAAAGGCTAATTTGTATATACATACCATTCCTGTCAATTGAATTAAATTATTAATTTTGATATTATTCTCTAGTTCATATTTTTTAATTGTCCTAGGTAAGAGATTTAATTCCGATTTTAATGATTCTAAGTGAATACTATATTTTTCGGCAAATTTGTGTAAAATATCGTAATTCAAAAAATTTTCTCTACATGGTAACAAACAATCCATGCCAAGTAATAAATTGTTGTTTTGAAAAAACCGTGCCGTTAACTCGTGTATAATTTTGTCGAGAATAGGAATAAAAATATGGTTTTTTAGTTTTTCCGGTGAGTCAATATTTTCCTTTTCAATGTTTAATTTATTGGTAATTATTATGAATGACGAAACCTGAAAATTTTGGTACCCGGGTACCCGATATGAATACCTGAGTAGTACCGGATACCCGATAATTACCCGTTACCCGATAATTATCCGATACCTGATAATAACCTGATACCCGATAATTACCGGATACCCTTAAAATATCCGTGATTCTTTCACATTCATCTTTTTGATACAAATTTTTGTTATTTGCATATAAATTTATTAAATGAACAAAAAATATTATTTTCTAGTATGGAAAACATTGTTATTTTATATAATATACGAGAATATTAACAGTATAAAATTACGAAATTAAAACTTATTACGGAAGTTTGATTTAATTACTTAGGAATATCTCATATTTCTATTCACAAATATCAGCATGGATGATATATCTGTACTCAGTCTTGATCTTCGTTTTGTGACAATGCTTCCGGCAGCTGAAAACTGTCTTTAACTGGCAACAACAGTATTTAGGTAATAGGTAGATTTCGGGTAACGGGTACATTTCGGGTAATCGGGTACTATTTTTGATACCCGGGTACTTTACTATCGGGTAGGTTCCGGGTACCCGGGTACCCATCGTCATTCCTAGTAATTATAAAATTTGTAAATTTTTTAGATAATTTTCTTTGTCGCGTTACTAAATTTTGAGTAGGAATGTTGTTTTCGTTAGCAATAACTTTGGATGCCTCATAATTTGCATCAGTTCTTCGGTCACCTGGCTCAGGGGCGGATCTAGGTGGAAAGATAAGGTGTGCAAAACCTCAAATTGCCGCCCTCCGCTTACAGAACCAACCCCCCTCCTCACCTAACAGTGAACTTGTCTGACCATAAAACTTTATTTTATTTTGTTTCCAATAAACTGGAAAAATATGTAAGTCTCATCGAACGGCAAAAACAAATACTGATAGATGTTACGAATAAGTATGATGAACAAAGAAAGAAGAAAACATACATACTCTAAAAGAAATAAAACTCTAAAAAAATACAATAACGTAGAAGTAGGTAACGTAATTCACAGCCCATATAAATTGCCTACTATAAAGATACTTTTCTTGTCTTTGCTTGAGCAAAACGCTTTACTATAACGTTATGATTTATTTTTCGGTAATTTCATGTTCTATGGAAAGTATAGAAAGCGCTACAAGTTTTTCTTATGTAGATCTTAAATAATTTTTGATCAATTTTAACTTTGAAAATGATCTTTCAGCAACACTAATAGATAATGGTAGTACTAAATTAATTAATTATTATGACATTGGGAAAAAGACTACTAAAGTTTTGTTTATAAATATAATTTAATATTTCTTTAGGAGTTATATCGTCTTTTACAATTGTAGTTAAAGATTTGAGTTCCGTATAAAGCTCATCTGCATCAAAATTCCGTTCTTTGGTATCTTTATCAGTAAACAACAACTCTAAATTTTTACATTAGTTTATTAATAATTTTGTATCCATAGGACCAATATTTTTAATGTTAAATAAAAAGGAAAATGAATCGGTGTGTCGTTTTAGCGGGACAAGTCGTTCTTTTAATGAATTAATTGCTGCATCTAACTACTTTCAAGACTGATATTTTAAATTTATCTTTTTCACTAGAAATTGGTTCGTTTGACTGCTCGTAATTGAACATTTTCTTTCTTCTTCGAACATGTATTTCAACAGAAAACTTTGCCTCTTCTAAAACACTGTGAAACCCCTCTAGTCTATAGTTTTCTAGAAATTCTGTGATACTTTTTATGTTGTTCACAGCATCTCTCAAGTCAATATTTTTCAGCTGGAGTTGAGTGCTAACAATATTAATTCTGTTTAAAAAATTATGCTATAAAATTAAAGAGCAGATAAGATGTGGTAGATATGTTATAACAATATTTATATAAGTATGTAAATATTGACATAATATAAGAATAAAAACAGAATAGGTTCCAAGTTTTGTAAATTTTATTTTTTTATAGTAATTTACCTATATCTACAACTACTTACTTATACCATAAAGGTTTCAAGCTTAATGGTAAAGTTTTAAATGAAAACATACCTATTGCACAAATTATTAATTGAATGTTGAGCACAATTTCAAATTGAACTTCACAGTCAGAAAATCAGAAAATAAATGTACACGTCCCGAACATGTATCCTTGCGCTGAACTGTTAGGTCCACCTTCCTTAAGTTATTTACTAATTGAACAAAAATGGTGTTTTGATAACGTACTCTACCGACACTACAGATCTATGCCGATACAAACAACCTGCCGCTAATTGCTATTGCCGCTTGCTACATGTAATATAAAATTCTGGAAACAAGTCAATATGTGTGTGGTCCTACATACGTCAAACAATTGTAATAAAAAATAATTATGCTAGATATGATCTCATAAATGCTTCAAAAGTTTGTAAATAAGTGTAAACAAAGATGAAGAATTAATTAAAATTTTAATTTTTAACAAATTGCTTTTCTAAAATGCCGCCCCTGAAAAATTCCAGGTGTGCTATTGCACACCCAGCACACCCCTAGATCCGCCCCTGACCTGGCTCGTTAGAAATGATATTTAATAAAAGTAACACAACATCAAAAGCCTGTTTTAATGCTAGACAAGAGTGAATTTGTGCAGCCCAGCGGGTAAAGCATATTCGTTTAAGTTCAACTGTTTTCTGGGTTTTATAAACATCTTTTTGTAATTGGATAAATTTATTGTGAATGGCTGTCCCAGATAGAAAAACATGTAATTTTTCTACACCTTTTCCAGTTATAATTCAGAAATTGTAATTTTAATTTCAGAAAGCGTCATTTGTAATTCAGAATAATCAATTTAATTTCAGAAAATGTTATTTGTAATTGAGAATAGTGAATTTAATTTCAGAAAGCGTCAAATGTAATTCAGAATAGTCAATTTAATTTAAGAAATCGTCAAATGTGATTCAGAATAGTCAATTTAATTTCAGAAAGCATAATTTATAATTCAGAAATCATCAAATATAATTCAGAAAGTGCCAGTTGCAATACAGAATATCATACGTATTGAGAAACTTGCTAGCCTTGATATAATTTTATTAAAAATATCTTCTTATAAGTTTGTTTAAAAAAAATCAACAAAACAATTTGAAATATCAATAATTCATTGTTCGCGCAAAAATCGTTTGCTTTGTTTCTTTGAAAGAAAATGTTTTGGCTCATTTCAACATTGCTTTTGAAATAGAATTGACGCTTCCTGAATTACATTTGACGTTTTCTCAAATACAATTGATGCATTCTGAATTACAAATGACGATTTCTGAAACTAAATTGATTATTCTGAATTACATTTGACGACTTCTGAAATTAAATTGATTATTCTCAATTACATTTGACCAGTTCTGAAAATAAATTGACTATTCTGAATTTCAAATGACGCTTTCTGAATTACAAGTGGAAATGGTGTAGTATAACAAAAAATTCCTCACTTGACTCAATACATTTACATGCGTCGACGATAACTTAATTAAGTCTATGATTATAGCAGTGAATATAAACTGCTCGTGGTACTTCTTTTTTAAAAAGGGATTGCACCCCATTTAAACGACCGCTCATGACACTTGCACCATCGTAAGTTTGCGCTATACATTTATTAATGTCAATAGAGTTTTTTCTTAAAGTTTCAATAATATAAGAAAATAATGCATCTGCGGTTAACCGTTCCGCGGCTTGAAATCCCAGAAATCGCTCGTAGATCGTGCCATTTAAGTAGTATCTTATAACTACAGATATTTGCTCAGTTTTTGAAATATCTTTAATCTCATCTACCATAACTTCAAAATAATCAGCTAATTGTACTTCTTTACTTATTTTTTGAAATACCATTCTCGAAATTATGCTTAAAATTTCATTTTGGATAGAATGATGAGTATATTTAGCATTTTGAGGACAAGTTTCCAACTTTGATTTGAAAAATGGGTTATGCCTACTAATTAGATTCAATAATTCAATAAAGTTGCCCTTATTAACACTTGAACTTGATTCATCATGTCCACGTTGTGAAATGCCTTGACATGCGGTGAATAATAAAACGTCAACTATAATTTTCATATATTTTCTGTTTTCTTCTACTAGTTTGGTATGTCCATCATTTATCTATAAATGTAAATTTATACATATTTAAAATACGTACCATCGACACACAAAATTTAAATAAAAAATAAGTTCTTAGGGTGGGCACGGGCCCACCCTGCCCCCCCCTCTTAGCGCCGCCACTGTTTGGTTGTACGCCTCAACTAGGTCTAGTTTTGAAAAAATAACTGTGCCTTGTAGATTGTATGTGACGTCTTGTAAATGTGGAAGGTGGTATCAATCTGGAATTTTTTGGGAATTGGGAGCTCTGTAATCTCCGTAAGGCCGGTATTCGTTTATAGTAGAAGCATAGATGTATGAAATTCACTTTCGGATAAGCCGATTGGCCCTTATAGGGGATTTGCGGTAATGGTTCTCTTAGCCAGGTAGTTTCTTCTCCAGATTGAAATATTTTTAAATACAAACAGTAATTGAAATAAATATAAGAAATACTTCGTTGTTTAAAAAAATTGAATTTTATTTATATTCATATTTCGACTTATAAAACCATTATCAGGAAATACAAATAAATATACTTCTTAGAAAATTTTTAATATTTATACGTAGAAGAACGAAGGCAGAAACTTTACAATAATAGCTTTACAATAATAGGAATCTAAAAAGGACTAAAGCGGAGAGATCAATGGAAATTTGACTAAGTCAAGTTGATCATTCATAAGATATTTCTTTTGATTGAGTGATCTTTAAATTTTCAATTATTGTAAGAACTCTATTATTAGTTATTAAAAATTGTGACGAAGCGTCACGAAGTAATTTTATTTAAACAGTGAACGTAAATTTGTAGTCAAATTTACCGAAGCTCTACCTTCCAAATATTTTAAAACTATTGCCTAGATTTTGCATTCGAATCAAGCAACCGCGCAAGGCCAGCGTGCGCATGTCTAGTAATGGCAGAACAACATGGAGTTTTATTTGTTTACATTGTGTTTTTTTGAAGTTGTTCTGCAAAGCACCACTCTGATTTTCTTGATTCAAACACCATGAGATGCAAGACAATGTTCTACGTAGTGTAGTGCCCAACATATCGCAGTGCTTTATGTGAAAGTGGAGTTTTGAAAAACATAACCATCGAACATGTGTTTGGATTGAAGTCAAATTACTCGTTCGGTTAATTTCATATGGCGAATTTAACTCGTTTAGTGATGTAAAGCAATAGTAAGGTTTTTTTTATTACTGTTTGTATTGTATTTAAATGTTATTTATTTATATTTATTTTTATATATTGTGAATGAATTGTGACCATGTTCACCTCTGATGATGGGTACGAAGGGAAAGGGGTGAACATTTGTAAAAGCGCGGTCGTTGACCGACTCGTGGCTTTTTTAAGTGAGTTTTTGGCCAAATAAAAACGTAACAAATAAAAGTTGTGAAGCAGAGTTTTTTTATTTGAATTATTTTCATTTATTATCCTATCCTTCCACTGGTAAACATAAGAAAGGTGGAAGTGAAGTATTTATGAGAAAGAAAATAAACTAAATAAAACACTTGGTGATGTCCACAAAAATAATTTTATTGACTCAACTAGTTTCGGCTACATGCCATCATCAAGGTGTTATCATACGGGACTTATTACCGACAACTTTTTGTCGATTTCCGTCAACTTTTCTCATTTCGAGCAACTTTTCCCGTGTGATAGTGTGACTCATTTCGAGCAACCAGTTTTCGGTCATGTTCGAAAACCTTCGTGAGAGTTGTCGATTCTGACAGCTAAATACTGAATGCGCATGAGCAGTATATGAAAATATCCCTAGATTCAAATAAAATCACCAACAAGTCATTTTTAACCAATCTGTCAAGTAATAATCATGTCTTGCACAAATGAAAAGAATTCGAAAGTGTATTAATAGATCTAGTAAAATGTAACAAACTTTTATGGGACATTACAGACCTCATATACAAGTTGAAAACAATTAAAAAGCAGAAATTTCAACAAATCGCGGATGAGTTGAAAACATATTTCCCAGAAATGCAGATAACCAGTGGTTAGTATTTAGTTATTATGAAAGTGAATAACGGTTTTAAAATAAAGTTATATGTATAATGTTTTATATTTTTCAGACTATATTCAAACAAATGGAAAAATTTAAGGACTTATTTCTTACCTCAACATCAAAAAGTTAACAATAAAACAAGTGGTATGTCCACTGATGATGTTTATATTAGTAAATGGGAGCATTATAAAACAATGCTCTTCTTAAAAGACTCTGTGGAATATATTCAGAGCAGAAATAATTTAAATACTCTTCTAACGGAGGTAGAAATACACAATGCTTGTGTAACGGAAGAGCAATATAATGACGTAATTTCTCAATAAATGTAACATTAGTGCTTTAACTAAATTAATTATGTATATTTTTCAGAGTTCTGATGACTATAGCCAGTCATTATTAAATTTTAAAACACTAATAATTAGACGAACAATTATACCCGAAAAAGAAGTTCGAGAACGACCTGAAGTTGGACGTATATTTGTGAGAGAAGAAAGTGAAGAACAAGAGGTTATTGCGAAAACAAATCGACGCAACATCAATAAGAAAATAGAAAATACTAGAGATAAAGCTTTAGAAGCTGTAACAAACGCTTTAACAGCTGCAAGTAGCAAAAATGAAGAGGAAAATTATGGAAAATCAATTGCTAACCAGATGGTTCAGTTACCGAGGTTGTTAAGAGAAAGAGTCAGATTAAATATTCAACAAATTCTATTAATTGCGTTTGAAGAGTTAGCAGATTCAAAAATTGATGTACCTACAGTATTTCTTTTTTGTTATAAACGACATTTAATTTTTGTAATATGATGTAGGATGCAATTTGATTTATATATTTTTTTTTTTTTGATATGTGATTTAGGATTAGGTTTTGTATTTATTTATTTTTTACACTGCGAGAATTAAGATTTGTTTTTTTTTTTTTTATTTTATATATGTTTGTTTGAGAATAATTGTTTATTTTATGAAATGTATTGTGATAATCATTAAGACTGATTTATAAAAATTTATTATTTACATTTACATATACCGGGTGTCCCAGCTCGACCGACACATGGGAGTTTTACATGGGAAATCAGTTAATTATGAATAGTATCTCCCCAGTGCAAGATATTATCTTGAAATTTTGTATACTTATCGGAGAATATTAATTCTATGGATCACACTTATTTGAAATATGCAATTTTGTCTGCAGGGCGAGATTTATTAAATTTAAAATATACTATTTTCGTACAAAATCAGTCAGCCATGGAAATAAAAGAAAATATCTGTGTGATAATGATCGTCCGGAATATGGTTTCATTAGATAGGTTGTTAAAGCGAAAGCATCATCTCCAACCAAAACGTGTGGTACGACTGTATCATAATGTGGCAATTCAGTTGGCTGTGGAGTATTTAATTTATTTTTCTCCAATGCAGCTTTAAACAGGCAATTGTTAAATGTTCCTCTATCACTAACTCTGCCATTAACACCAATATCTACATAAATAAATCTGTAATCAGCATCTACAATTGCAAGGGGAACAACACTATGAGATCCTTTGTAATTGTAATACAGAGAACCATCTGTTTTTCGAGGTTTTATAACAACGTGTTTTCCATCTATAGCACCAATACAATTTGGGAATTGTCACAAGTCATAAAATTTATTTACTACATCACACCATTCATTCTCGCTATCAGGACTTCCATGTATTTTGTGGACAAAACTTGATACAGTGCATCACATACCTCTGGAATCATTAATGATAATGTGTTTTAAGCAATTCTAAATTGTGCTTCCAAAGAAGACTGCGTATCTCCTGAAATAAAGTTAAAAATTCTAATGTAATTCTATATTCAGTTAAGCTGCGTTCACAACCACATAATTAGTAATTTCAATTTCCATTTTCAATTTGCAATTTCTACTTCCAATTAGAACCATTCACAATAAACTACTTAATTTGTGAATGTCAGTGTAATACAAAGCCCCTAACATTATCATACTTTCCAAAATATGTTTATTATTAATAACTATGTTTACAATAGTGCATTCTAACATCAATTGTCATTTGAAGAAATGTCAAATATAATTATATAAAATAAAAAATGAAACATACGCATACGTCACTTCAAAGTGGAATTGGAAAGTTTGGAGCTTGCCAGGTTTGAAGTGAACGTACAAATTTAAATTGAAATTATGTTGTTGAGAACGCGGGTATTACATTATAACAGTTCAAGCTGAACTAAAAAGTAGAAATTGAAATTGAAAATTGGAATTATTTGGCTGTGAATGGGCCTTTACTATTTTATTTACCACTTGCTAAATAGCGTAGAACAGCTGAGAGTCTATGATGAGCAGAAATAGGTTTCCTCATTATTGTCTCCTGTTATGTAATAAATGGCCTCACTAAATTCAACAGTTCTTCATATGTATCCGTTGACATCCTCAGGAGACGCCGAAATTTAAATGGATCTTCCAGGGCTAATTCTCGGAAAAGATTATCCACGTATCCAAAACGTTGTCTTCTTTTTAACCAAGGTTTCAACCAATGTTGACGTTTTGTCTTCTTCTTAAAATTTTGCATTGTTGTTGATTCAGCAGAATCAACACTTAAAACTACAGCCGCACACACTAAATTTAATGTGTCTGTAACCATTTCTGTGAATTTCCACTTGTTATTGAAATAATATTAATATTCTACATTAAAACATAAACATTATCACTTATCTAAATCGAAATAAATAGGTACTGTAATGTATAAATTAACATCTTCAAACAACGATCAAAAATCGAAAGAAAAATCAATAACTGTCAACTTGACAATCAATACTGCCAACCAACGAAAACTAAATACTCAATACATTTTAGCATGTAGAAGAAAAAATTGTCGATTTGAAAGTCGTCGGTATCATTCAGACGTCGATACTTTTCTCATGTGATAACATCTTCAGGAGTAAAAGTACAATTATCGTTACACACCTTAAATACTATTCCATGATAGGATTCTAAGAAACAAAGGCTTATGAAGCTATTTGGAAATTTTCGGCAATACCTTTAAGTAAGGGTGAATGGAATAAATCCAGATGTTCATTCATAATAATTTACCGTTTTGAGCGGCCTTTTTGATCTCAAAACTTTCCAAATAGCTCAGTTCAAAGAAATTGTGTGAAACATGTAAAACTTTTAAATTTTCCAAACTAAAACTATGGTTATTATCAATTATGTGTTTAGCTACATTAGAATCATTTTTATTCAAACGGAAGGATCTCTCATGCTCTTTAAAACGGGTTATAAAATTTCGAGCGGTTTATCCAATATACAGGGTGAGTCACCGAAACGCCCGTCTTCGATATCTCCCTTGTCGTTAGAAATACAGCATAAATTTATTAACAAAAGTTATTGGTTAACTCAAGGAGCATAACGTAAAATTATTTTCACATATACAGGGTGTTGCCTTACGGCTCGGCGAAAATTCTTTGCATTTTATTAAATGGAACACCCTGTATATTTTTATATTTTTTTAAGTGTATTTCATTCCCCTATACGGTCATATAAATTTTGTTTTAGTTTTCCGCGGCGTTGCCAAGTTATTCCGTTTATTCTCTAAAAAAGACCAAACACACGCATTGCTTTATAATGACGTACTGAAGTTATTTTAATAGTAAAAATTAAGAACTTTTTTTTCTGTACAACTGGAACTACACTCTATGTTCTCACATATATTTTTTTAAATGTAATTATACAGGGTGTTCAATAAAGCGAATCAAATTTACTCAATTTCAAATGACTAAAACTCGTCATTTTCAAATGGAACACCTATATTTTATAATTCAGTTGTGCGTCTTTTTGTATTATCTTCATATTTTATTAAGGGTACCCTATGCCTAAAACCAATATTTTGGTTTATATATATATATATATATTGGACAAACCGCTCGAAATTTTATAACCCGTTTTAAAGAGCATGAGAGATCCTTCAGTTTGAATAAAAATGATTCGAATGTAGCTAAACACATGATTGATAATAACCATAGTTTTAGTTTGGGAAATTTAAAAGTTTTACATGTTTCACACAATTTCTTTGAACTGAGCTATTTGGAAAGTTTTGAGATCAAAAAATTCCCAAATTGTGGAGGAAAACTAGTGTAGTCTTTATACCTAAAGGTGGAGGGCGTCCAAGCGTCCAGCCTAAATCATACAGACCCATTAGTTTATCATCATTTATACTGAAAGGTATGGAAAAGGTCTTAGATCAATACCATAGGAATGAAGTGATAACTGCTTCACCACTAAACGTAAATCAATTTACTTACCAGGAAGCAAAATTGACAACTACAACTCTACATAGCCTTGTCAATAAAATAAAGAAAACCTTTATGGGAAAGGAAATAGCTCTGGGAATATTTATAGATATTGAGAGTGCCTTTAATAACACCTCCTATTTCCTACTAGATCAAAAGGTTTCGACCCAGCTGTTGTGGAGTGGATAAAAGCATGCTGCAAAGTCGAACGATTACAGCCTCGATAGGAGGAGAATCAGTAATGATAAAAACCAAAAGAGGATGCCCACAAGGTGGGGTTCTATCACCTCCAGTCTGGTGTAATGTCATTGATGACCTTCTGAATAGGCTCAATAAAGCTGGCTATTTTTCAAACGGATATACAGACGACGTTGCAATTATGGTCAGAGGACGTAGTGAAACTACAATATCGTACCTTACACAAAAAGCTCTAAATTTAGTGCATGATAGGTGCCTGGAACATGAACTTAGTGTAAACCCTAACAAAACTACAATCGTCCCCTTCAGAAAGAGAAAGAAGCTAAATCTTCAACCTCCCTACTTAAAGGGTACTAGAATTGATTTCTATAGAGGTTAAGTATCTAGAAATCGTTCTAGACCAAAAACTCACGTGGAACTCACATATCAACAAAATTACAAAGAAATCAGCAGTGGCGTTAAACAAATGCCGTCGGGTTCTGGGTAAAAACTGGGGACTACAGCCAGAAATGACCCATTGGGCATATACTAGTGTTGTAAGACCCATAATAACCTACGCGTCACTTGTATGGTGGCCAAAAGTGAAAAAATCACAGCACAGGAATCACTGCGGAAACTACAACGCATGGCCTGCCTCTGTATTACAGGTGCTATGAGTACCTGTCCGACTGTAGCAATGGAAGTGATTCTGGGGCTAACACCTCCACAAATTCAAGTGAAAAAAGAGGCGATGCAACAGGCACAGACGCTCTGCAGAACGAAACATTTTATGCCCGAAGATTTCGCAGGCCACTTGGAAATTATAAGGAAAGTACAATCAGTTAAACTGGCCTTGTCTGTCTGTGATACGATGACAACAAAATATAATTTTGATCAGAAGTATAAGGTTGTTATTGGTAATCGCCTTGAATGGGCAACGGAAAGACCTGTTGTAAGGGATTCTCTGTCCTGGTTAATTGATGGTTCAAAATTGAACACAGGTGGAACTGGAGTAGGTGTGCTTGGCCCAGATCACCGAATTAAGGAATCCATAGGCACCTGCTCCACAATTTTTCAGGCTGAGATTTATGCAATAAATCTTTGTGCTCACATAAACCTAGATAAAGAAAGGTCTAAACGGAGCATTAATAAATATAATGTCAGACAGCCAGGCAGCTTTGAAGGCACTGAATGCCTTCACATGTAAATCAAAACTAGTCTGGAACTGCAGGGAGACCCACCAATTGCCATCCGAAGCAAACCACGTCACCCTATGGTGGGTACCAGGGCACGAGGGAATCCTAGAAAACGAGAAAGTTGATGAACTTGCATAAAAAGGAGCTAAACTTTCATACCACGAACCGGAACCTTCATGTGGCACTATAAGAAGGTGGTCAAAAACTAGGAGGAATCTGCCATATCCTCATATTGGAAATCTGGAACTACTTCCGGAAATCTAAATAAGGGCTGTGTCACAATAGATCTTCTAGGTCGCGTTGACAAAAAGCGACAAAACGCTTAAACCCTCGTATACATACAATACAATACAATAGATACAATTGAAACCAAGATAGACTCTATGTGCGACAAACTTAAGAGCCGAATGAAAACAGTGCAAGTTAATCAAGCCGTCATTCAAAAAATAACCGAGGAGCAACAAATAATAAAAGATCGGTTAGAAGCAGAAATAAGAGCGGAATTTAATATTCTATGTAATGCCAGACAACGAGGAAAATCATCAAGAGCCACAAGAAGAATAAGTAAAATGTACAAGTACAGCCTGTAGACATAAAAATCACAAAAAGAATTAAAAAATTTAACTCTCGCAGCCGACCCGTGCTGGTTTCGTTCTCTTCATTCAAACACAAACAACCATAATTTTACTCAGCAGAAATCTAAAAAAGTCAAACATATGTATATGTTAACAATGATTTTACTCCAAAGACTACGCAAGAAAAAAGGGAGCAACTTAGGATGAGAAAATATGCAATCAAAGGCAAAACTGTGAAATGGCAGAAAAACAAATTAATAATAACAAATCCAAAAATTATGGAAGGCAAAAGAAAGAAAATTGAAGGACGCACCTCATCAGAAGGTACGACAAACAAAACAGGTCCAAAGCAATCATTTATGAAAAAAACTATAGAAGAAATATAATTAACAACCCCATACCCAAACCACATTGCAGATGAACCCAAATACCAAGCAAGAAACTTGAAGCTGCACGGAGGTCTCATGGAACGCGCACAACAAATCTCATAAGTTCAGTATAGACAAAGCCAATAATATAACTAGAGTGGCATTCTGGAATATAAATGCTTTGAATAATATTAAGAGTTTAGCTGTAGATTTAGAAGAAAGAGTAGTATACTGTGACACATTATATTCTAACATAATGTCATTTATATAAATTTACAATATTATAATAATTTTATAACAATAAATATGTATTTTTAGCACTAGCCTGAGCATAGAAAATTCGTCGAATTCGAGCGAGTAAGTTATATTTTAAATATGTTCAACGTAATCTTTGAGACAGAACAAAACCAAAAGCTTGTAGAAGCATACAAAACATATTATACAAAAAAGGATATCTGAAAATCGCCACTAATTACAGAGGCTTCACGCTAATTAATAATATTTGTAAACTATGTACTGTTTAATAGATTACAAACTTAGTCGGAAAAAATAAGTACTTTAACAGGAAGCTAAATGGGATTTCGCAAAGGAAGAGGTACAATAGACAATATTTTTAAATTGTTATTAATTAATTAATTTATTTATTTATATATTAGGGAAGTGTAACACGGTCGCTTGGCGGCTGTGCATTTTTGTAAATTTTTGGTATTGTATTACTCCAGATGTTACGAAATGGACAGATTTATGGTGAAAGACGCACTTTTTGCGCCTTCAAGCTTGTTTTCAAAGAAATAACTGTCCATGTCCGGTACGTGATGCCCTCGGTGGACATCAATAGTTGAGTTATTTTTAGCATAGTTCATACTTAGAGGATGAGAAGAGTCGGATAAACATAGGTTGAGAACTTCTGGTTTTTTACCATTAAATGATGCTCCAAAGTTTAAAATCTCTCTCTCTTGTTGTACTCTTCGACTATTGTAGATGTCTAAACTGAATCATGAGACATACCTTGGCATTTCTTAGTGAAATAACCAATTGGTTGTTTTACTGTGTGTAAAGGTTCTCTCTTGTTGTAATCTTCGACTGTTGTGGATGTCTTAACTGAATCGTCAAACATGCCTTGGTATTTCTTAGTGAAATAAGCAATTAGTTGTTTTACTCATCATGATGTAAATTTGTAAGTAGTTTTTATTATATTCTTTGTGGATTAATATTGATTTGTAGATCGATATAAAAAGGTTTCCAAATTGTTTGTAAATTAGAAAAGTAAGAATTTATAGTTTATATAGAATCAAGTGACGCGTTGTAGTTTATTTAAATTATATAATTGTTTTTGATCGCGGTTGATTATTAAAATTTATATAATTTTGTTATTGTTGGAATATCGTGTTTAATTCAGCCCATCATATTCCAACCCCTGTCTTTGTGACATGGTAGAACAACGCGTAGGTAAAATTCTATTGTTCTAATATTACTACCCTGCACCAATTTGATCATATAGTAAACCGCGTTTGTTATCGTTATTGACATTCCCTTGTCTGCTTCTATCACGGCAGACTTTTAAATAAAGTGATAGTGGTGGCAGTAACTATCGTTACCCTTGTCTCGTGTAAATGTTGTTCATTAATATAATTCCTGAATTACTTTTGAGGCAAGTAAAACTCATAAATTAAAACCCTTGTATATCAGGTACTAGATAGTCGACAATAGACGACAGTACCACGTGTTACAGAAGCCAAGAAATTACCCAATTAAAGGCCTCCTCGTACTAACAAAAAAAAAAAATAGAAAATAGTACATGATAACAGTGTAAGAAATATAATTGTGAAAATAATAAGGAATCAATCAAAGGTAAAACACAGAAGGAAATACATAAAAAAAAACGGCTACAAACGTTTCTGTGCACCTTAAAATTAAGTTAGTGTTAAATTGATCATATCATTGTATGTTGACATGACTCTATTTAAGGGTGAGTTTTTATTATTATTTGTGTTACATTTAGTGACGAGGTTCTTGTGTTGTGCATGGGCATTGGGAACATGAAAATTAATAAAATCAACAATTCTAAAATTATCAATATGATCGTTAAATAACTTAAACAAAAACTTCTTATCGTGATTGGTTCTTCTTTGCTTAAGTGATTTAAAATTTAAGTGTATAATCATTTCTTCATAGCTAAGTCTATTGAAAGAAAATTTGTACTTTAATAGCGAAATAAATTTTTCAGACTCTATTAGAGTTGTATTTGTATTGTGCACTGGATTCCATACGAGAGAAGCATATTCAACTAATGGACGAACTGAAGAATTATAGAAAAGAATTAGAGACTATTTATGGTCATAAAAATTATCTACGCGAAAAATATAGCCTCAAGTTTTATATATTTTTTAACCTTGTTTAAAATATGTTCGTTGAACAATAATTTAGTCATATAGCACGCCTAAATCTCTAGTGTTTAATTTGCATTCCGAGTTGTATAGTACAGAACAAGATATTTGCTTAATCCCTTAAGCTTGATAATGTATGCGATTAACCCATGAATGGGTGATGAGTCGTAAATATGTAAGTGTTGTATTAGAAAAATATATTCATTGTAACTGTAAGGAGCATCAATAATTGAAATTATAAAATTCATACTATCATGGAATTTTTAATAAAAAAAGACGTACGAAAATTCTATTAATTGAAGTAGTACAGAAGAATACAGTTTTACGTTTACCACTTCATTATTGTGTTAATATGGGGTCAAATAAACAAAATCGTTGACTGATTTACTATGCAGATTTATATTGTGTTTATGTTCCATTTTTTATATTATTATGTAAAAATAAAAATTAGTTTGTTTTACTACGTATAAACCAAACATTTTCCTTTATTGTATATATCTATGTAAAAATTTAAAAGTAGTCTCTGTATTTCTGTATCATAAATTTGGAGATAATCCCTTGTTTAAGGTATGCTAGTAGGGGGTGATAAAATCCAATTCTCAATTATGTTGTCCACCATATTATACCTTGTTCAGAGATATTTCGTTATGGCTCTCTCAGCGGGACTGTTGTTAGGGATTTAAGCTTGATTTATAGGGATGCAAGGACAGGTATGTATTCAATATTTTCCATTTTAAATAAATTTTAATAATGAAACAGAGAATTTTGTACAAATATTATTAATGATAATGACGCAAAAAAAATGTTACATAAAAATATCATTGTATAACAATTTTTTAAAACTCATTTATATACCTTCTCATTAGGTATGCCTTTGGTATCTTATTTTCCCTAATATATGTTAATACCGGTTAAGAACGATTGTTCTCATCTTATATTTCTAGTAATAGTCAAAGACTTAATTTAATTTTGCGAATTCAATATTATTTCAAGTAACTGTGAAATACGTAATGCGCATAGAGATTAGAGATTTCCAAATTTAAATATTTTGCAATCCTACTCTGAACGCCAACAGGTAGAATGTCTTGCTGTGTACGGTTAACCACAGGCTTAGTAAGTTAAAGCCATAACGAAATATCTTTGAACAGAGTATACCATTTAAACTATAGCTTGTTCATAGATATAAGAAAATCTACCTAGGTCACTAATGACGGTGGCAAACCGCCCCACAGCATGCGGTCCAAGCACCGATTGAAGGGGCCGGATTACGGGAAAAATGAACTTTACTGTTATTTCTCGTAATGCAATTAAAATTAAAAATTTCTATACTTAACGGTAATTCTAACATTAATATAAAACAAGATTACTGTTTAACCAACCATAGGTTTTGTTTAGAATCATACAGCTACATAGATAATTCCTTTTATAAATTATTCCTTTATAAAGGGTAAGTGAAAAATATGAGTTCAGTTGAATCGAATCTGTTTTTGAAACAACTATTTGATATAAATGAAAAGAAGTCAAAATGTGGAGACCACGGGATGAACAAGAGGACGTCGTCGACGAAGCCCAGCATCGCAAACATTTATCGGGCGACGCGAAAGAAATTATTCGGAATGTTTATCTTTATTTTAATAAAGACAAAAATTGTGATTCAGTACTTAAAACAACAGCTGAAGCAACCGGTGTGCCATGTAGTACTGTATGGAAAATTGTACATTCTGCAGCAGAAGAAAAAAAAATATTCTAAATCCATCTCTGGAAATTTTGACATTTTTGCAACCATAAATATTCTTTAATACACTTAGGGTTCACTCACTCCAGGGGTCTAATGGGAATAGTTTTCTTATATCTATGAACAAGCTATACATATAAGGATAAGTGATGACATTTATGTTTCTAGTAAAATATGACATTCATCAATGTTTAGTGTTAAATCCTTCAAATCACAATATTCCTGCAACCGTTTTTGACACTTGATGATTGAGGTTATAGGATTCAATAATTTAAAATCATCTGCCTCTAGAAAATATTTACTATATTTCAATAATGAATAAATTAAACAAAAAAGGGGCTAAATGTGATCCTTAGGGAACGCCTGAGATTACTCCAATGTTTCGTGATTTAAAACCGTTATAGGAAACTATTTGTGCCCGATTTGTTTATGTAAAATTCTGCCCATCGTAACAGAGTGCCGTGAATAATATTTGTATGTAATTTTTCCATTACTTTAAGCTGATTAACACGAACGACAGCTTTGCTAAAATCTGTATACACTACCTCAACATTATTCTTTTATCCATTTGCCCACCAATAAATTTACTGAATAGAACGACATTATTAAGTACAGATATCTTTTGTTTATCGTCATTTATAAATTTAAACCTTCAACTGCCAAATATAAATGTGTAGTTAAACATGCGTTGGACCACTTTAAATCACGAATTACTTTGAGATAAAATGTACCGCTATGGAATATCATCAAAATACATTAGAATCATTAACCACCTGTACATGTTAGCTATTATGTGAATTAAAATAGAAAACAATAAATAAAATAAAATTTTGCAGAGGAAACATTGAGCGCATTTCAAATCTCATTAATTATCAACAACATAGATGTATATTTCAAAGAGAAGGGCACAGGAACATCGACGGTTACAATGAAATAATTACCATTGTCAACGCAGACTACATAGTCCTATTATGAGACTCTGAGGTTGATGTCACACGTAAATTGAGCATTCTCGATAGTTACACCACCAAAACCATGCTAATCATTAACTGTGACGTAACTAAAATCCTAGTCATTTAGAAAACCCATATTGCTAAACCCAAAGTATAGTTTTTATATAAACGGGTAAATAGGGAAACTGTTAAACAATTTTCATATCTGGATGCAACATTCCGCCATATACGGAAATTTAGTTTAATAAAGATTATTTGCTGTTCAAAACCAACATAAAAGCTATTTCAAACTGTGTATCTCTTTTTAACAAAAAACGAATCATTGCTCATCTAAGAATGTGGTAATAAAACAATCCCCAGGATTATATATAGAAATAACTAATATGTTCTGGAAAGTGAAAATATATGTACAATACGGAACATGCAAGTACCCGAAAACCTTTATCATTTACTTATCGAGTGTCTTTTATACAAACCATTTGTGATAACTATTTAGTCAGCTATATCCCAACAACCAAAACGAATCAGAGCTTACAATTTACTAGATAATTTAGATATTGCAAAAATAAATGTAATATATTAATTTACAAAAAACGTCCTAAAAATTACAAGCTTCATTTTGTTAATTAAACATTTATGTACTAGACTCATTAATAAGAAATTTATTGTTCCACTGTAATCCAGTTATTTATTTTTTCTCAACCTTATAGATTGCTAAGCACCTACTCAACGACCTTTATTATAAATTTGTTTTATCTATACTTATCACACCATTAGCATTATCTTTATAATATTTATGGGCGACAATTTATACGTAAAATTCCAAATATGTTGTTTTTTATAGTAGTTACATATATTGCAATTTTATTCAAATGTATATTAATATAGGTAATGCCCTAATGAAAGAGCAACTTGATTTATATAAATCGCCTTTGATATTTCCTATTTAACCCTTTTAAATAAAATTTGAAATTTCTGTTACATTGTTTCTGTAATTTGCTTGTCTTTACCTCTTACAGTATACATACACGTGAATTTATGTTTATTCTTATTGTATTCTTGATAATGATCTAGTATGCCGAAATACGTGTAACGTTTATTTATTTGGGTGAAGTGTAAAAATAATTGAACCACGAATATTTATATAACTAAGTTTAACAATCGAATAGTAAATCATAAAAAGAGAAATAAAATAAGTAACACTATGAATAAATATAAACTCTAATTTAGTAATTATTATTGATTAACACTTAATACTACGCAATATTGATTTACACTACATTTATATAACCAACTTTTTATATAAATCTCGAACTATTTATATTTATTTCCATAATATATTTATTTCTACTTTACATGTCGCTGCATGTACTGACCGACATTGACTTCTTTCAGTGACTTTCTACACACTCTGACCGATACTGACTTCTTCGAGCCGCCAGTCGCGATCCTTTTGTACCTGCAGGCAACTAATCCCGAATATTCCAGAGCCTTCTCGACACTATAAAATTCCCGAACAATAGCTGCGTCGCTCCTATGCCACTTAACCTTTAGCGAGACTCTCTGACCAGACGGGTCAGCCGCGATGACTCATTTGCCGTGAGTCACGTTCGTTACATACATATAGAATAAATTTTCTAATAACAATTATTCTGTTTTTAGTTTACATAAACATTTAATCAATCATTTTGTTTTATCTATAACGTTGTATAACGCCAAAAAATTATTTCCCTACTATTTTGTATTTGTTTCAAAAGTCATCGTCGCACACCCAATCAAAAATAAAATCAACAAAATGTATTTTAGTTACGACGTTTTTTTGAATTATTGTTGTTTTAGTTTGATAGAATAAAATTATTGCAAAACCCAGAAATAATGATGGACATTAAACGTTGGGCGTTATAATGATACGATCTCAGTTGATGTAAATCCCTCGGATTGTACACTACCGACCTCAAGCGGTATCGTTCTTATAACTTCCTTCATACTTTAATAGGCTATGTGAAAACAATAACCTAACTTTTATACTAAGCATACGCTATGCATTGTCATATGCAGTTCAAGTATTTATGATTTCCGGGTATAAAATAACCTGATTTATTGGTACGGGCTCTTCAGAGAAAAGATCTCTCCGAAAGTAAATCTTAGTACGCCGGAACATGTTCTGATTGCTAATAAAAATCATATTAAATGCATCCCAGTTTAAATTTGGAATATGAGAAAAAAGAAGAAATTTTTTTATCCACAAATAGAAGGAATCGACTAAATAGAAACGTGCTAACACTCTTAACCCTTGAAGAATATACTCATATTCTTCCTGTATATAAAAAATAGAATAAAATTTAGAAATAGTCCATTTCCATTCCATTTAATTACAACCTTTTGTCTGTAGAGTGCGTACCAATAATCTTGTTTTTCTTTAGAAACCTGGTATTATATTACCATTATTAAACTCGAATTGCATATGGTAATATTCGTACATAGTATTTGACATTTGCTTGGCCTCCTAAAAGTTAGGTTAATGGTTTGCACATACCTAATTACTAAGTACTAACAGTAGATAAAACTAATTAAAATTGATTAGCGCATAGAGTGACATACATACTCACCTTCTTGCGGAGGAAGAGCAACTGGTTCAGACTCGCTAACTCTTCGTACCTTCCAGCGAAGAATTCCACAGGAGGGGGAAAGGGGGGTTTGATGGGCTTGGCTGGTTCCGTCGAGTGGGAACGTTCGGTGTGGACCACGTGGACACCGCCTCCTACATGCACAGTGCTGCCCGGCCCCGTGCTAATACCAAAAGCTGAGTTTTCAGATGAGAACGAAGACTGAAATATATAATAAATAGAGATATTGGGTTTTAGGCTGTAAACTATAAAAAGGGTACCTAAATTAGTTTAGAAAAAATATTGTTTTCAGTAATAAATAAAAAGTAAAATTAGTTCATAAAATTATAATAACAATTATTTTTTTTTTGTAAATACGTGTAAAACTAATTATTTACTCTATAAATTATTAAAAATTAAACATTTTTTAACATTTTCAGTCATTTTCGTGTTTCAATCGTATTTATTTTTATAATTAAGTATAACCAATAACAGATAACAGATTATCAATATATTTTTATAAAAAGAAAGTGAACAATCTACGCCAGAAGAAGTTCTGTGGGTATATTTTAAGTTCTTTCGTTCCTTTGTTTATAAATTTTCTGGCTTTCCAATATATATTTTACATAGTGTATCTCTATCGTACGAATTTTTCTTTAAGACCTGAAAAATTTATGACTGAAAAATTAGTGCTACCCTTTCATAATCTAATTTTCGAGCAATGTATTAAATATTTTTCATAAACTCTATAACTGGAGTCTTATAGATTTTAGTTTTGGGCTGGTTTAAAATTATTGGAAATAATTACATTTATTATATTCAGAATGCCTCGTATTTTACTACTCAAAATATTTAAATGACAGCTTTATTTGTGTCGTTTATCTATTTATAACTAACAATTTGATCGTAATAACTTAGCAACGCACAAAATTAAAGACTCTTTGGTATTTTCTTTCTTGTTTATTTTGCAAATGTTTCAAATACATTTTTGTACTTACTCAAATAAAAGTAAAAAAATATATTGTGTGAAACACGTACGGAAACTGGGCGGTTATTTAATTTCCTGCTTTAGTAGCACTAATTGTTCAGTCAAAAATTATTCAGGTTTTAAAGAAAAATTCTGGATTTCATACCATAGATACACTATGTAAAATATATAGTGGAAAGCCAGAAAATTTATAAACAAAGGAATGAAAAAACTTTAAATACACCCTCCGAACTTCTTCTGGCGTAGAGCGTTCACTTTCTCTTTATAAAAATATATTAACAAAGAACAGATACAATTTTACTGTAGAAAATATTAGAAAAATATTAATTTGTTATTATTAATTATAAAAATAAATACGATTAATTTCGGACAATGATAGCAAATGTTAATAATTGTTTATTTTTTAATAATTTATAGAGTAAATAATTATGTTTACATTGTATTTACAAAAAAATGTTAATAATTATATGTGTATATATAATGAAGCATAATATTAAAGCGTACTTTACCATTTTAGAGAGCAGATGAAATTCAGACACAACACAAATATAATACTCGGTAATGAATGATGAAATATCAATCATAACTTATCATTTTTTGCGATGTTATTTGTCTGTTCTACTGATAACGCCATATCTCAGGTAAATAAAAGACGTTAGATGAGGAAAATGAAAAAATTTAAATACATTTGCAGATAAAACTAAATAGTTAGTTCAAGTTCACATTTTCCATTACAGATAATAAACACTGACTATCGGAGAAATAAAAATAGTCAGTTCAATTTGATCGATTTAAAATCCATATAAAAATAGCGGTAAATTTTTAAAATGATCATCATTTATTTCTTGGTATTGATATTTGAAAGAGAAGGATTTTTTAAGTGTAGTCAGTGACCACGCCCCCTTTAGTCACCACGGATTTTAATTTTTTAGTAGCCAAAAGTATTGAACAATAATCTGATAAAACAAATAAGAAATAAATATTTATTTCATAAAGAAAAATTATAACAAAATACTATATAGTATACGCTTTTGCGTATCGCCTAGAGAATTGTAGGACACGTGTCTGATTTCAAATTTCGTCCGTTCTCTTTTGGCCCTCTATACAGGATGGCCCGGTGAAAATTATCAGTGCAATTTTTGGCCACTTAAAATTAATTTTGCTAAAAACGCTCGAACACGTCAATTTTAATATAAAGGGGGACACCTAAATGGATTAGTACCAATGGCATAACTTCAACCCTAAAATGGGTGTGGACTGCACCCCAAAAATTTTAAATGGAAAAGGATGTCAAACATCACACAGTTCGAAAGGCCTTTCAATTCTCTTTTCAACAGTTTTTTTATTTTTCAAATCCGATCATTAGTTCCAGAGAAATATCGTTTAAAACAAATTTTATCAGGTGTGCAAAACTGCAATCAAGTAGGTTTTCATAAATATAGAAGCATTTTGTAATATTTGGTCAGCGAAATTGGATAATAGTTATAATTTTAAATACTTAATTTTGCATTCTGTATAAAACGTATGAAATAGGTATGTATTAAAAATACATTGTCATATTTTTTAAACAGAATAAATAGACAATGACATAAAATAATGTTAACTACAAAATTGATTAATTAATACAAAATCATTGAATTAGAAAAAAGTTATTAAAAATTAAAATTATACATACAAAAGAATAACTAAACTTCAAATCAAATTTTTTTCGTCGATCTGATTAAAAATTTCTTCGGATACAGCTCCTTCAAGTAGTTTTAATTTCCTTAGCATAGAAAATGTACGGGAATAATTTATTTAGCAGTAAACAAATATCAGTTATCAGTATGTAAATATCAGATTAATTATAAGTTAAGCATTTGTGCTCATATAAATATTTATGTGTATACGTCTCGTATTCCAAATTTATTTATTATTTTTGAAATTTCAAAACTGGCCTGTGTAAGGAAGGGCAATCGCCGTTGCCCCTTCTCAAATCCGCCGCTGATAGATGTAGGCACTGTCAGATTTCAAAACATCTGCTGGGAATGGTTTTACAAAGATACAGACCACTATAAATTAATTTTACGTTTATGCGTTAATTATTCACTACGAATTGGAGAAGAAACTGAGCATGTGACTTTATTTTCTGCTCAGTTTGTTGCCTTTTTATAGTAAAGGAAAGAGTCTGAATTTGCGCCCTGAGCAAGTGCCCCTATGGCCCTGTCCTAGATGTGGCACTGAGTACAGTTATTTAAAAAATAATAAAATAAATGTAAAAAACAGTATATTTTTTACGAATTCGAATATAAGGAAGTTTAACTTTAAATTAATATAATGAACATGTTGTACTATTATTTTCAAACTATAGAATATTATAAATACATCTTCTTAGAAAATGAATATATAGAAAGAAAGTAAAAAAGGTGTCGTAATATTGTTTATATAATAATTAAAAGAAAACGACAGAATTTTATTTATTGTTCGTGATTAATATGCACATTTTTAATGATATTTAAACCTAAAAATGTGTTCCGTCGCATGCATTGTTGCTGTAGATTTATTTGTATTATTTATTTTTATGTTTATGTAAATTTATGTATATCTGTACAAAACCTTTCCTTTCCCATCGACAAAAAATTTAATTGCTTAGCGAACCTTGTTTGCGAACAGCAAGTGTAAAACTTAAGATAACGCACCCTTCAAAAATTCCGTTTCTAACAGTCATGTTTTAGCAGTCACGACCAACTTGCCTTGTTGATCACTTGTCGAAATCCACTATCACAGTTATTTGTATTACATTATTTTGTGTAAATAAATAATAGTATAAGTTTATTAGACTTATTATTTATAATGCTCGGGAATTTGAATAAACTAATTGTGAATCAAAACGAAATGAAAAAATATACATAACTTACATATATAATAGTTTTTTAAAATTATATGTTAACATTTTAAACGCGCCGGTCGTGTAAGTTATTAATATTATTAAAACAGTTTCTTTTTCTTTTGTGAAATTAATAAAATTTTCTTAGATTTAGCCCGGGTTGCACAAAGCTTCATCAATTTTGATTAATGATTAATTTTTTGACAGAAATGTTTTTTTATACGTGGCCATGGTAACAACGTCAAATTAATCAGTGATTTTTTTTTATTAGAGCCTGATTAGCCTTTCTGCAACCGGGCATTAATGTACATACATATATAACATATTTTAATTTCAAGTAAAACCGTTGAATAGTTTTTCGAATTGACAGTATTTAAAAGTATGTCAAATAAATAATTATTATGATAAAATATATAAATCATAAATGTACTGTCTAAAAGTAAATTATATAAAGAATAACATGAAAAAAATTTTTTTTTGCCGTGTAGTTTAAGAGCATAAATTAAGATATATAAAATGTTGATCATTTTGAATATTTATTTAAGTTACTAAAAATTACATTTTGTAGCAAACCTTTCTTTCTACTTATGTTAAAGAGGAATGTTCAAGCTGTAATGTGATGTATGAGATTTAAAAATTAAACGGTTACTATAAAAGTTATTGATATTTATTTCCCACTGACTATAATTATTTCTCTGATAAGAGTAGAACCGAGCTATTAGTGGGTAGTATCCTTAGTTTTTCTATCGTGCTAGTTTTTATATTAGAAATGTGGAAACACAGCCGCAAACTGCACCTCAATTCACAGCAATGGGGGTTTCCACCATTTTTTAAAATTCATTTGTAAGTATAAGGGAAATTAAGACCACTCGTAAAAATCCTATGAAAATGTTTTTAAGCGAGTTAGAGATTCCCAAAATTTTAAATATTCAATGTGACGTCACGAATATATGTTTTTATGTCAAACTGTTTTCTACGTGGACAAAATAGTTATTTACGGGGCCAGCGGTGTAAGTTAATCTTTACAAGGCAAGCAGAAAATTTGGGAGGCGAGCGACGAAGGAGCTGGCTCTCATAATCCAGTGAGCCCAGTAAAGATTAATTGCACGCGTGCCTCGTACAACATTTTATTTCTACCTTCATAGCGTTTTTTTTTATTAAGTTACTTTATTGTTTCAAAAACAGATTGACTCTATTTTTAAATCGAAGGTAGTTGGCGGTGGTAGAACAATTTATAGCTAGACGTTGTCAAATAAGTTTCGCCAGTGAATCAAAATATTCTATAAATGTGTATAATTACTCACATAAACCTAATTAAATTCAGTGTGTATTATTTATAATAAAATGCATAACAAAAACTTCTATTATTTTCTATTATTTTTATTATTATTACAAGTTAGATACTGTAATTGTTTATTTATTTAGCTACCAAGAAGCCTGTAAAGTAACAATTATATAGAAGGTAGAAATAAATGTGTTTAAAGGGTATGCTGTTTCTAAATTGTATTTAATATAAATAAATTAATGTTACAATACCATGTATGAATACATTCTTTAAATTACAGCTAGGAGTATTTAAATTGTTTAAGTTTAAACATGATATTTATATTCAAATAAAAAACTACTTGAGAATAACAGTGGCGCCAGTGATACAAACTTTTAACACGTCAAGGCATCACACATAAAATAGTATATTACTAGCGAATTCTCGGCTACGCCGAGCATTCCCTAGAGCTCCGCTGTCAGTGCAAAAAACAAATGCCGATCGACATGAAACAATTATTTCATATTTGCACGTCAGGCCTCACCGAGACCTTTCATTAGATTGCAAACACGATATACTTCTAATAATATTTTGCAAAAAACAAAAGCCGGTCGACATGAAACATTTTTGTCATTTATGTACCCCAACTCTCACCGAGACCTTTCATTTGATACCATACACGACATACTTCTGACAACTTTCTGCATTAAACAAAAGTCGATCGACATGAAACATTTTTATCATATCTACACGCTAGCCCACGCCCAGACTTTTCATTTGATACCAAACACTATATACTTGTGACCACCTTTTGCAAAAAACAAAAGCCGATCGACATAGCACATTTTTGTCAATTCTGCAGGCTATCCCTCTCCGAGACCTTTCATTTGATACCAAACACGACATACTTCTGACAACTTTTTGCATAAAACAAAAGCCGATCGACATGGAACATTTTTGTCAATTCTGCACGCTAACCCTCAACGAGACTTTTCATTTGATACCAAACACCACACACTTCTGACAACTTTTTGCAAAAAACAAATACCGATCGACATAGCACATTTTTATCAATTCTGCACGCTAGCCCTCTCCGAGACCTTTCATTTGATATTAAACACGATATACTTCTGACAACTTTTTGCAAAAAACAAAAACCGATCGACATAGTACATTTTTGTCAATTCTGCAGGCTAGCCCTCTCCGAGACCTTTCTTTTGATACCAAACACGACATACTTCTGACAACTTTTTGCATAAAACAAAAGCCTATCGACATGGAACATTTTTGTCAATTCTGCACGCTAGCCCTCAACGAGACCTTTCATTTGAGACCAAACTCGACATATCTTTGAGAAATTTTTGCAAAAACAAAATCCGATCAACAGTGACCTTTTTTCTTAATTCTATACGCCAGCCCTTATCGAGCCTTTTCATTTGATACCAAACACCACATACTTCTCACAACATTTTCCAAAAAACAAAAGCCGTTCGATATAGAACATTTTTGTTCATTCTGCACGCTAGCCCTCATCGTGACCTAGCCTAATATAACATTCACTGTCTTCAGTAACCTTTCATTTGGGAATATTTGTTCTTTGTTTAGTTACTTTATTAAACATTTGGCAACATTGACTTT
The DNA here is from genome assembly GCA_035578165.1 of Stenolophus ochropezus. NCBI lineage: Eukaryota > Metazoa > Arthropoda > Insecta > Coleoptera > Carabidae > Stenolophus > Stenolophus ochropezus. Next base: position 496,830 of record JAQOWZ010000064.1, on the reverse strand, counting down.
TGTAATTTGAAAATACCCAAACACGACATTTTTCTGACAACATTATGCAAAAAACAAATTCTAATCTACATGGAACATTTTTGTCATTCGTGCACACCAGTCCGTATTGTGTCGTTTCCTTAAAACCCAAGGACGATCTACTTCTAACAACTTTTTACGGAAAACAAATGCAGATCGACATGACACATTTTTTTGTCATTTTAAATCTGGCCCTTATGGTTTCCTTTCTTTTGATAACAAACACAGCAAAGTATTCAATTTATTTTATTTAGGAATATTTGATTTTTATTTAGTTACTTTATAATTTGGCAACACTGTTTGCATTAAAAAATAGTAGTTAATTTTTAAATTTATAAATTAATATTGTCAACCCTAATACAACTGCCACCGTCTTCAGTGAAGTTAGTTTAGGAATATTTGGTTTTAATTTAGTTACTTCATCACACATTTGGCAACATTGACTTTTGACATTGGAAACGTCAAAATTTATATTAATTAAATACGTTATGTTTTAAACTTAAATTAGTTGTAACACATTTGCTCAAGTCTATTATTCATGATACTGTTTTTAAATCTGTGATATCAATGTTCTATTAAAAGATATAATCATTTAATGTTCATAGGCAGATTGTCAAAAGTGACGGATGACGGCGTGATTCTTCTTAAAGTTAGACATGGCCTCTGGGATCCATTGTTTCAAGGCAGCATTTGTGCAAAGTTTTAATTTTTTACACGAAAACTACTAATAGTAAAAATATGAGACACCCAAAAGGCACCAGATCTCATTAGCCCCCACATATTACAAAAAAAATTATAACAATCACTTGCATGGTTCAGGCTGTAGGCGATTACAAAAGTTACTCGATGCTCGTGATGAATCTATAGATAGATATATAGATATATAGATATATACTAGCGAATTCTCGGCTACGCCGAGCATTCCCTAGAGCTCCGCTGTCAGTACAAAAAACAAATGCCAATCGACATGAAACAATTTTTTCATATCTGCTCGTTAGCCCTTACTGAGACCTTTCATTAGATTCCAAACACGATATATTTCCAATAACTTTTTGCAAAAAAACAAAAGCCGAACCACATGAAACATTTTTGTCATTTATGCACACCAGCCTTAACCGAGACCTTTCATTTGATACCAAACACGACATACTTCTGACAACTTTTTGCACAAAACAAAAGTCGATCGACATGTATCATTTTTTCATTTCTGCACGCTGACCCACACAGGGGCGGATTCAGGATAATGTTCTAGGGGGGGCGATTTCCTTTTGAATGTATATAAAAAAAAATCTGTCTGTTCATTTTGTTAATAAATTTATAAAATTTTATGTGTATTAAGTAACACACTTAATCCTGGGGGGGGGCGATTGCCCCCCCCCCCCGTAAAACCGCCACTGGGCCCACAACGAGACCTTTCATTTGATACCAAACATGACATATTTCTAACAATTTTTTGAAAAGAACAAAAGCCGGTCGAGGTAAAATATATTTGTCATTTATTCAAGACAGAAAACATTTACATAGAAAACAACCATTTTTAAAACAATTTACACTTTAACAAAAATTAATAATTAATATCAATTATAACATTTACTAGAATGATATAATAACAATAATAAACTCTCAGATAACTGTCTGATTTTTAGCGGAAAAGTTACATTTTATATTTAATATATTTCATACAATAGACGTGCGGTACAATCGATTATGATTTTATCTGATGTAGAATTGAAATTTGATCAACTTTGTACTGTTATAGTTTTGCTCTAAATATATCAGGAAAGAAAGTATTTAAAATTTTTTGAAGTCGCATTTTTCAGTCCTATGTTCCTTGTTTTATTGCACAGCTGTATACCGAATGTAGATTTTAATGTTATTTTTTTCATACTTCAGTATCTCTTTACCTATTCATTTTAGCGCTAAAAGCCTAGGAATATAAGTTGTTCAAAAATTAAAAAGGCATCCTATAAAGTCAACTTACTTTCATAATTATTCATATTTAATGATATATTAATGAAATAAAATTTAAGGTTTTTTAGAAAATGAATTAAGATTGCCTTGATAAATGAAACAAATTTTTGAATAAATTTTCTATTTACACTTTCCGCTCATCGATAATTTATTATTTTATTTAAAATTATTGCATTCTTATATTAAAAATAACTATAACTTTGTTTATAAATTTAATTACTATACAATAATATTTTTGAATTAATAAATCTATATTTTTAAATAATATATACACATAATTTTTATAGGTTTAACAATACCGTTTAAACCAGTCTTTGTAAAATTTGTTTCTGTGTATATCACAAAAAATCAATATTTTAATAGTTAAAAAAAATCACATAGATGTCACTATTTATGAATTTCATTGCATCTGCTAAAGAAGGAATCGATATAATTATTCAACAATAGACGATATTCATTATGACGTCAGCGATGACAGCGCTGTGGTAAGTTCTATAACTATTCGAACAAACAAATATGAAATAGCTGGGTAATCAAGTAGACAGTTTGTGGAAATCTCTTAAAAATTAATATAGATAAATTTAAAATAACGGAAGATAATGTACCAAGAGCAAAATTAGAACACTACACGATTTTTAGTTGTTTTTACTTTTCCGCTTACGTTTTATATTTTATTCAGAGTGCAAAGTTATTGATATGAAGCAAGGAATACCGACAATATCGATATACCTAAGTGTAAAAAAGGGAAAATGGCTTCCAATTGCAAATTATATTAATGATAATAGAAATGCAATATTAACTGAGATAATGGGAACTGATACCTGGAAAAAATACTGAACTTCCATATATTTGAAGTTCCAAACAAATACAAAAACTATTCTTGACACCATGATTCATGATACACTTTAAACTGATAAATTTGAAAGTTTTTGCAAAGTGTTTCTTCATCGTTATTAAACTAATAATAAAATTTGTTTTTTTTTTATTATCTATATCATGAATGATATACACGTTTCTTCACAAGTAATACTTGTTTTTATATTTTAAATGATCAATTTCTTCAAGATCAAAAAAATTAAAATTCGTAATAAAAAGAGTTACATTTAAAACACTAATGCCCAGTTGCATCAGCAAGGCTTAAATTTTAAGTAACAAACAAAACAATGATAAACGAAACTTTGACAGCAATATTGAATAGTTCATTTGACTTTTTATTTCGATGTGATATTGTCCATTTAAGGTCAACTTCAAATTTTAGTAATATTAGTGCAACCGGCTATATGTATTTAATATGTAAATATCATATGATAATTTAAATATTGTTGATGAGATGCATGATCTTCGTATTGCAATATTTTTCAACAATTTTCTTGCATATGTTTCACCAACAGTTTATATTTACGTATATACAAATATAAATATTTACTAATATTACTAAAGTGGGACAACAATAATAAAGTTATACACATTTAGCCAGTGGTTTTGGAGGAATAGTAATGTTTGTCCGAATAGTTCTCCAAATACACGTTGGCGCCACAGTCGATTTCTTATTAAATATCGTCTCTTAAATATGTTTATATTTAATTTTATATGTATATGAGTAAAAATATTATTTGTAGGCATAAATGAAATTTATTATTCTAAGCAAAAACAAGTACATAATAATATTTTGAATACTTTGTGACATATCAAACTAACTGATGGCGCTAGTGTTATTTTATTTATTTCCAAATCACCAGTATGATGTGAAAAGAAACAAATTACTTACAGCTGACTTCTTATTTTGTAAATCTAGAATGAATTTGTTTTGACAGGAATAAGGACATTTTATTTCCAGAAGTTCAAATCCATTTTCTGTTTTCATAAAACCATCATCACTACCTGCTAAGTATGGTTAGTTAGATAATATTACAACACAAAGTTCAATTTCATTTATAATATATTAGTTGAATCTTGAAATACTGATCTCGCTTTACTTTCGGTTTGCAAGCCTTAACGCATAGCTTGATTACAATAAAAATTGTAGACATTGATTCTTATCAACAACATTTTCATTATAATAATCAGTGTCATATTTTCTCTGTACCAATCTAATTCTATTGGTACATATGTACATCTACAATGAAAGAGTTCATTGTAGAATATGTAGTATTATTGCGAATAAGTCTATCGTATGAAATTTTTATTACAGTTTTTATTTCTTGGCTTCTACTTTCTACTCATACTTTCTTTACACTTTCAACCCTATTTAATGTGCTTTCAATTTCGCTATAAGTATAATACTTTATGCACTCGTTTCAGACAAAATTTCTTTGCTTATGTTCTGAAAATGTAAAAAGAGTACCAGGATAATTTCCAGCATGTTTATGTAGAATTATTTTATTGAAACTTTGTGATATTTTTCAACCTGCGCTTGTAAAGGCTTGTTCCAAATCATAGACTGATCAGTTTTGGACTGTATTTTAGAATTCTTATTTAAATGTGACTTCACTACTCAGTTATAGTTAAAGATAAAATCATAGAAATAACACCTATGATAAACAACATAAATTGCTAACTTCTTTACACTTCTTAATAACATGAAGTCTTAGATATTTATATTTTCAGCAATGTCAAAATGACAAGATAATTTGACAACTATATTTTGGATGCGTTCAAACATGTGTTACACAGTCGGATTACTGAATGTAACCATTAAGGGTGAATTTTAAAATTCAAAGACACTTGTTAATAAATGTAATTAGAACACAATATTTTTTTAATAAAAATATTATAAATATATCTTAACAATTAACAATGGGCTTTTAGGATCCCGAAAATTTACAAAAAGAGCAGCTAACAATCAAAGCCGTCCGTTTTCTTTTAAATTTTCGGTAACCTAAAGCTCACTGTTAAATTTTAAATATTTTTTGTTTCTAAATAAATCTCTTTAAAATATATCGTACAATATATTAGGGACACTTCGTTCGACAAATTTTAATTGAATAAAATATATGAAATAATAATATATTTTAAAATGATATATGTTTATAAACACAGAATAATAATTAAAACTAACTGTGAGAACTTGCAAACCCTGCTCGCAACTTTCATCATCCAAAATTTACCTTAAACTAATTTTCATGCATTTCATTCACAGTCACATTCGACTGAGAGCGTATGTCATCAAACTTATTTCTCGATTAATATTTGGTTTCAGAAAGTGTTTATTGTTTGAAATATCAAATAAAATGAATAATTGGATAGATACTTTGTTTTTTTAAACGTTTTCGTTTAAAAAATCATCTCACTCCATAACAAAATATAATAGAATTTTTAAAAATCTAATCTTTGTTGTAATCAATTTCATCATTTCAATTTGATGAAATGCATAAAGAATGTATAAAATGCAGTTACTTACAGTTTAATATAATCCAGATACATAATTCAAAATAATTATTGTACAATAAATTGTTAAACATTTCTTCCAAAAGGGTATGAAGGAAAGGTTTGTCAGTATTTTTAAATAATTGAGTTTATGACTGAATGCGACGCCTTGTTTGATTTCCAGAATTTAGTTTTTTGTCAATAGTGTTATTATCCGTAATTTTATAATATTTCTTTTCTATAAATATAATCTTGTTTGGATAACTTACCAATTAAAAACTATAACTGAAATGAAAACACATCTAAATACAGCCAAGAAAATATAAAATGACATACTTACATTACAAAATGTAGTGTAATATTACTTTTAAACTAATTTTACTATATATTTCTCCAAGCAAATACAAGACTTGCATTATAATTGTTTGATTATAACTGACGTTTTGACAAACGTCATAAGACATGAAAATTTAAATATTGTAAATAAGGTTTGCCGATATATATTATGTACAATGCTCTTTTATGATAATCAGTTACACTTCAGAAGTGTTATTATCAGTAATTTTAAGTTATTTCTCTTCTATAAATGTACTCTTGTTTGGGTAACCAATTACAAATTATAACTGAAATGAAAATACATATTTAAATACAGCGAAACAAATTAAAAATGATATACTTACATCACAAAGTGTATTGTACATATTCTTTTAAACATAGTTAACTTTATATTTCTGTATATTTCTCTTTGAAAATATAAAACTTGTGTAACGATTTTTTTGGTTATAGACCACCGGATGATAAACGTCAAAACGTCATAAAATTAAATATTTTAAAAACACCACACTTATCATTCAGTGTATTTGTATATATTTCGCTCACTATTATAATGTATAAAAATATATTTATATTTACAATATCCCTTTTCATTTTCAAAATAAGTCAAATAAAAGTTTCATATTGAATTGTCAAATTTGACGTATGACAACCGTGATTCTTCTCACATTTGACATGGCTTCTGGGATTTTTTGTTTCAAGGTACCAATTTTGCACAGTTTTTATTTTTTTAAACAAAAACCACTCACAGTAAAAATATGAGACCCCCAAAAGGCACTCCGGCACAATAGACACTACAACTTGGAAAAAAAATTACAGCAATTACTTGAATGGTCTAGGAGTTTGAGCTGGACAAACGATGCCTGATCGTCGTGATGAATCCAAATATAGATAGATATATAGATAGTGAATCTACCAAAATAGTATATGACTAGCGAATTCTCGGCTACGCCGAGCATTCCCTAGAGCTCCGCTGTCAGTGCAAAAAACAAATGCCGATCGACATGAAACAATTATTTCATATTTGCACGTCAGGCCTCACCGAGACCTTTCATTAGATTGCAAACACGATATACTTCTAATAAAATTTTGCAAAAAACAAAAGCCGGTAGACATGAAACATTTTTGTCATTTATGTACCCCAACTCTCACCGAGACCTTTCATTTGATACCATACACGACATACTTCTGACAACTTTCTGCATAAAACAAAAGTCGATCGACATGAAACATTTTTATTATATCTACACGCTAGCCCACACCCAGACTTTTCATTTGATACCAAACACTATATACTTGTGACAACCTTTTTGCAAAAAACAAAAGCCGATCGACATAGCACATTTTTTGTCAATTCTGCACGCTAGCCCTCTCCGAGACCTTTCATTTGATACCAAACACGACATCCTTCTGTCAACTTTTTGCATAAAACAAAAGCCGATCGACATGGAACATTTTTGTCAATTCTGCACGCTAGCCCTCAACGAGACCTTTCATTTGATACCAAACACGACATACTTCTGTCAACTTTTTGCATAAAACAAAAGCCGATCGACATGGAACATTTTTGTCAATTCTGCACGCTAGCCCTCAACGAGACTTTTCATTTGATAGATAAAACCACACACTTCTGACAACTTTTTGCAAAAAACAAATACCGATCGACATAGCACATTTTTATCAATTCTGCACGCTAGCCCTCTCCGAGACCTTTCATTTGATATCAAACACGATATACTTCTGACAACTTTTTGCAAAAAACAAAAACCGATCGACATAGTACATTTTTGTCAATTCTGCAGGCTAGCCCTCTCCTAGACCTTTCATTTGATACCAAACACGACATACTTCTGACAACTTTTTGCATAAAACAAAAGCCGATCGACATGGAACATTTTTGTCAATTCTGCACGCTAGCCCTCAACCAGACTTTTCATTTGATACCAAACACCACACACTTCTGACAACTTTTTGCAAAAAACAAAAACCGATCGACATAGCACATTTTTGTCAATTCTGCACGCTAGCCCTCTCCGAGACCTTTCATTTGATACCAAACACGACATACTTCTGACAACTTTTTGCATAAAACAAAAGCCGATCGACATGGAACATTTTTGTCAATTCTGCACGCTAGCCCTCACCGAGACCTTTCATTTGGGACCAAACTCTACATACCTTTGAGAACTTTTTGCAGAAAACAAAAGCCGATCGGAATGGAACATTTTTGTTAATTCTGCACGCTAGCCCTCAACGAGACCTTTCATTAGAGACCAAACTCGACATACTTTTGAGAAATTTTTGGAAAAAACAAACGCCGGTCGACATGAAACATTTTTGTCATTTATGTACCCCAACTCTCACCGACACCTTTCATTTGATACCAAACACGACATACTTCTGACAACTTTCTGCATAAAACAAAAGTCGATCGTCATGAAACATTTTTATCATATCTACACGCTAGCCCACACCGAGACTTTTCATTTGATACCAAACACTATATACTTGTGACAACCTTTTGCAAAAAACAAAAGCCGATCGACATTGACCATTTTCGTTAATTCTGCACACCAGCCTTCATTGAAACCTTTCATTTGATACCAAACACCACACACTTCTGACAACTTTTTGCAAAAAAACAAATACCGATCGACATAGCACATTTTTGTCAATTCTGCACGCTAGCCCTCTCCGAGACCTTTCATTTGATACCAAACACGACATACTTCAGACAACTTTCTGCATAAAACAAAAGCCGATCGACATGGAACATTTTTGTCAATTGTGCACGCTAGCCCTCAACAAAACCTTTCATTTGAGACCAAACTCGACATATCTTTGAGAAATTTTTACAAAAACAAAAGCCGATCAACACTGACCTTTTTTCTTAATTCTACACGCCAGTCCTTATCGAGTCTTTTCATTTGGTACCAAACACCACATACTTCTCACAACTTTTTCCAAAAAACAAAAGCCGTTCGATACAGAACATTTTTGTTCATTTTGCACGCTAGCCCTCATCGTGACCTAGCCTAATATAACATTCACTGTCTTCAGTAACCTTTCATTTGGGAATATTTGTTCTTTGTTTAGTTACTTTATTAAACATTTGGCAACATTGACTTTTGTAATTTGAAAATACCCAAACACGACATTTTTCTGACAACATTTTGCAAAAAACAAATTCTAATCTACATAGAACATTTTTGTCATTCGTGCACACCAGTCCGTATTGTGTCGTTTCCTTAAAACCCAAGGACGACCTACTTCTAACAACGTTTTACGAAAAACAAAAGCAGACCGACATGACACATTTTTTTTGTCATTTTAAAACTGGCCCTTACGGTTTCCTTTCTTTTGATAACAAACACAGCAAAGTATTCAATTTATTTTATTTAATAATATTTGATTTTTATTTAGTTACTTTATAATTTGGCAACACTGTTTGTATTAAAAAATAGTAGTTAATTTTTAAATTTATAAATTAATATTGTCAACCCTACCACAACTGTCACCGTCTTCATTGAAGTTAGTTTAAGAATATTTGGTTTTAATTTAGTTACTTCATCACACATTTGGCAACAAAGACTTTTGACATTGGAAACGTCAAAATTTATATTAATTAAATACGTTATGTTTTAAACTTCAATTAGTTGTAACACCTTTGCTCAAGTCTATTATTCATGAAATTGTTTTTAAATCTTTGATATCAATGTTCTATTAAAAGATATAATCATTTAAAGTTCATAGACAGATTGTCAAAAGTGACGGATGACGGCGTGATTCTTCTTAAATGTAGACATGGCCTCTGGGATCCATTGTTTCAGTGTACCAATTTTTCGCAGTTTTTATTTTTTTAAACAAAAACCACTCACAGTAAAAATATGAGACCCCCAAAAGGCACTCCGGCACAATAGACACTACAACTTGGAAAAAAAATTACAGCAATTACTTAAATGGGCAAGGAGTTTAAGCTGGACACAGGATCGGTGATCGTCGAGATGAATCCAAATATAGATAGATAGATATATAGATAGTGAATCTACCAAAATAGTATATGACTAGCGAATTCTCGGCTACGCCGAGCATTCCCTAGAGCTCCGCTGTCAGTGCAAAAAACAAATGCCAATCGACATGAAACAATTATTTTATATTTGCACGTCAGGCCTCACCGAGACCTTTCATTAGATTGCAAACACGATATACTTCTAATAATATTTTGCAAAAAAACAAAAGCCGGTCGACATGAAACATTTTTGTCATTTATGTACCCCAACTCTCACCGAGACCTTTCATTTGATACCATACACGACATACTTCTGACAACTTTCTGCATTAAACAAAAGTCGATCGACATGCAACATTTTTATCATATCTACACGCTAGCCCACACCCAGACTTTTCATTTGATACCAAACACGACATACTTCTGACAACTTTATGCATAAAACAAAAGCCGATCGACATGGAACATTTTTGTCAATTCTGCACGCTAGCCCTCAACGAGACTTTTCATTTGATATCAAACACCACACACTTCTGACAACTTTTTGCAAAAAACAAATACCGATCGACATAGCACATTTTTATCAATTCTGCACGCTAGCCCTCTCCGAGACCTTTCATTTGATATCAAACACGATATACTTGTGACAACCTTTTGCAAAAAACAAAAGCCGATCGACATAGCACATTTTTTGTCAATTCTGCACGCTAGCCCTCTCCGAGACCTTTCATTTGATATCAAACACGACATACTTCTGACAACTTTTTGCAAAAAACAAAAGCCGATCGACATGGAACATTTTTGTCAATTCTGCAGGCTAGCCCTCTCCGAGACCTTTCATTTGATACCAAATACGACATACTTCTGACAACTTTTTGCACAAAACAAAAGCCGATCGACATGGAACATTTTTGTCAATTCTGCACGCTAGCCCTCAACGAGACCTTTCATTTGAGACCAAACTCGACATATCTTTGAGAATTTTTTGCAAAAACAAAAGCCGATCAACATTGACCTTTTTTTTTAATTCTACACGCCAGCCCTTATCGAGCCTTTTCATTTGATACCAAACACCACATACTTCTCACAACATTTTCCAAAAAACAAAAGCCGTTCGATATAGAACATTTTTGTTCATTCTGCACGCTAGCCCTCATCGTGACCTAGCCTAATATAACAAATTTATGTCATTCGCGCACACCAGTCCGTATTGTGTCGTTTCCTTAAAACCCAAGGATGACCTACTTCTAACAACTTTTTACGGAAAACAAATGCAGATCGACATAACACATGTTTTTTGTCATTTTAAAACTGGCCCTTATGGTTTCCTTTCTTTTGATAACAAACACTGCAAAGTATTCAATTTATTTTATTTAGGAATATTTGATTATATTTAGTTACTTTATAATTTGGCAACACTGTTTGCATTAAAAAATAGTAGTTAATTTTTAAATTTATAAATTAATATTGTCAACCCTAATACAACTGCCACCGTCTTCAGTGAAGTTAGTTTAGGAATATTTGGTTTTAATTTAGTTACTTCATCACAAATTTGGCAACATTGACTTTTGACATTGGAAACGTCAAAATTTATATTAATTAAATACGTTATGTTTTAAACTTAAATTAGTTGTAACACATTTGCTCAAGTCTATTATTCATGATACTGTTTTTAAATCTTTGATATCAATGTTCTATTAAAAGATATAATCATTTAAAGTTCATAGGCAGATTGTCAAAAGTGACGGATGACGGCGTGATTCTTCTTAAAGTTAGACATGGCCTCTGGGATCCATTGTTTCAAGGCAGCATATGTGCAAAGTTTTAATTTTTTACACGAAAATTACTAATAGTAAAAATATGAGACACCCAAAAGGCACCAGATCTCATTAGCCCCCACATATTAAAAAAAAAAATTATAACAATCACTTGCATGGTTCAGGCTGTAGGCGATTACAAATGTTACTCGATGCTCGTGATGAATCTATAGATAGATATATAGATAGATATATAGATAGATATATAGATATATAGTGAATCTAATCGTTTAGTATATGGACTAGCGAATTCTCGGCTACGCCGAGCATTCCCTAGAGCTCCGCTGTCAGTGCAAAAAACAAATGCCGGTCGACATGAAACAATTATTTCATATTTCCACGTCAGGCCTCACCGAGACCTTTCATTAGATTGCAAACACGATATACTTCTAATAATTTTTTGCAAAAAACAAAAGCCGGTTGACATGAAACATTTTTGTCATTTATGTACCCCAGGCCTCACCGAGACCTTTCATTTGATACCAAACACGACATTCTTCTGACAACTTTCTGCACACAACAAAAGTCGATCGAGAAGAAACAATTTTATCATATCTGTAAGCTAGCCCTCAACGAGGCCTTTCATTTGAGACCAAACTCGACATACTTCTGAGAAATTTTTGCAAAAAACAAAAGCCGATCAACATTGACCATTTTTGTTAATTTTACACGCCAGCCCTTATCGAGCCCTTTCATTTGATATCAAACACGACATATTTCTGACAACTTGTTGCATAAAACAAAAGCCGATCGACATAGATCATTTTTGTCAATTCTGCACGATAGCTCTCAACAAGACGTTTCATTTGAGACCAAATTCGACATACTTTTGAGAACTTTTTGCAGAAAACAAAAGCCAATCGGAATGGAACATTTCTGTCAATTCTGCACGCTAGCCCTGAATGAGAGCTTTCATTCGACACCAAACACGACATATTTCTGACAACTTTTGCAAAAAACAAAAGCCGGTCGTTATGAAACATTTTTCTTAATAATGCACGCCAGCCCTCAACGAGACCTTTTATTTGAGACCATAATCGACATATTTCTGAGAACTTTTCGCAAAAAACAAAAACCTGATCAACATTGCGCAATTTTGTTAATTTTTCACGCAAACCCTCATCGAAACCTTTATTTTGATACCAAACACCACATTCTTCTAACAATTATTTGCGAAAAACAAAAGCTGATCGGCAAAGAACATATTTGTCAATTCTGCACGCTAGCCCTAAACGAAACCTTTCATTTGATACCAGACACCACATACTTCTGACAACTTTTTGCAAAAAACAAAAGCCGATTGACATGGCACATTTTTGTCAATTCTGCACGCTAACCGTCAACCAGACGTTTTGTTTGAGATAAAACTCGACATACTTTTGAGTACTTCTTGCAGAAAACAAAAGCCGATCGGAATGGTACATTTTTGTCAATTTTGCACGCTAGCCCTCAACGAGACCTCTCATTTGAGACCTAACTCGACATACTTGTGACAACTTTTTGCAAAAAACAAAAACCAATCGACATAACACATTTTTGTCAATTCTGCACGTTAGCCCTCAACCAGACGTTTCATTTGAGACCAAACTCGACATACCTTGGAGAAGTTCTTGCAGAAAACAAAAGCCGATCGGAATGGAATATTTTTGTCAATTTTGCACGCTAGCCCTCAACGAGACCTTTAATTTGAGACCAAACTCGACATACTTCTAAAAACTTTTTGCAAAAAACAAAAGCCGATCAACATTAACCATTTTTGTTAATTCTGCACACCAGCCCTCATCGAAACCTTTTATTTGATAGCAAACACCACATACTTGTAACAACTTTTTGCAAAAAACAAAAACCAATCGACATAGCACATTTTTGTCAATTCTGCACGTTAGCCTTCAACGAGACGTTTCATTTGAGCCCAAACTCGACATACCTTTGAGAACTTTTTGCAGAAAACAAAAGCCGATCGGAATGGAACATTTCTGTCAATTCTGCGCGCTAGCCCTGAATGAGAGCTTTCATTCGACACCAAACACGACATATTTCTGACAACTTTTGCAAAAAACAAAAGCCGGTCGTTATGAAACATTTTTCTTAATTATGCACGCCAGCCCTCAACGAGACCTTTTATTTGAGACCATAATCGACATATTTCTGAGAACTTTTCGCAAAAAACAAAAACCTGATCAACATTGCGCAATTTTGTTAATTTTTCACGCAAGCCTTCATCGAAACCTTTATTTTGATACCAAACACCACATTCTTCTAACAATTATTTGCGAAAAACAAAAGCCGATCGGCAAAGAACATTTTTGTCAATTCTACACGCTAGCCCTAAACGAAACCTTTCATTTGATACCAGACACCACATACTTCTGACAACTTTTTGCAAAAAACAAAAGCCGATTGACATGGCACATTTTTGTCAATTCTGCACGTTAACCGTCAACCAGACGTTTTGTTTGAGATAAAACTCGACATACTTTTGAGTACTTCTTGCAGAAAACAAAAGCCGATCGGAATGGTACATTTTTGTCAATTTTGCACGCTAGCCCTCAACGAGACCTTTAATTTGAGACCAAACTCGACATACTTCTAAAAACTTTTTGCAAAAAACAAAAGCCTATCAACATTAACCATTTTTGTTAATTCTGCACACCAGCCCTCATCGAAACCTTTTATTTGATAGCAAACACCACATACTTGTAACAACTTTTTGCAAAAAACAAAAACCAATCGACATAGCACATTTTTGTCAATTCTGCACGTTAGCCTTCAACGAGACGTTTCATTTGAGCCCAAACTCGACATACCTTTGAGAACTTTTTGCAGAAAACAAAAGCCGATCGGAATGGAACGTTTTTGTCAATTCTGTTTGGTAGCCCTCAACGAGACCTTTCATTTTAGACCAAACTCGACGTTAGAAATTTTTCTAAAAAACAAAAGCCGATCAACATTGATCATTTTTGTTAATTTTACACGCCAGCCCTTATCGAGTCCTTTCATTTGATACCAAATACCACATAGTTCTCACAACTTTTTCCAAATACGATACTTTTCTGACAACATTTTGCAAAAAAACAAATTCTAATCTACGTAGAACATTTTTGTCATTCATGCACACCCGTCCACATTGTGTCGTTTCCTTAAAACCCAAGGACGACCTATTTCTTAGAACTTTCTACGAAAAACAAATGCAGATCGACATGACACATTATTTTTGTCATTTCAAAACCGGCCCTTATGGTTTTCATTCTTTTGATATCAAACAAAGCAAAGTGTTTTAATTTAATTACGAACATTTGATTTTTACTTAGTTACTTAATAATTTGGCAACACTGTATGTATTAAAATATTGTAGTTAATTTTTAAATTTATAAATTACCATTGGCAATCCTACTATAATAGCCACTGTCTTCAGTGAAGTTCATTTAGGAATATTTGTTTTTTGTTTAGTAATTTCATCACACATTTGGCAACATTGACTTATGTAACTCGAAACGTCAAAATTTAAAGTAATTAAATGTGTTGTGTAATAAACTTATAATATTGATAAAACCTTTGCTCAGGACTATTATTCATGACACTATTTTCAAATCTTTGATATCAATGTTCTATTAAAAGATACAATCATTTAAAGTTCATAGACAGATTGTCAAAAGTGACGGATAACTGCGTGATTCTTCTTAAAGTTAGACATGGCCTCTGGGATCCATTGTTTCAAGGTGCCAATTATGCACAGTTTTTGATTTCTTACACGAAGACCACTCGCAGTAAAAATATGAGACCCCAAAAAGGCCCTATTCCACTTTAAACCACATCTAATAAAATAATATTAAAATTATTACATGAATGGTTTGACCTGTACAAAGGAGCAAAATTTACTTGATGCGCATGATTATTTAAAATATATATATATAGATATATAGATAGTGAATCAATCAAAATAGTATATGATTCTCGGCTACGCCGAGCATTCCCTAGAGCTCCGCTGTCAGTGCAAAAAACAAATGCCGATCGACATGAAACAATTATTTCATATTTGCACGTCAGCCCTCACCGAGACCTTTCATTTGATACCAAACACGATATACTTCTGACAACTTTCTACATAAAACAAAAGTCGATCGACGTGAAACATTTTTATCATATTTGCACGCTGGCCTACACCAAGACTTTTCATTTGATACCAAACACTATATACTTGTGACAACCTTTTGCAAAAAACAAAAGCTGATCGACATTGACATTTTTTGTTAATTCTGCAGACCAGCCCTAATTGAAACCTTTCATTTGATACCATACACCATACACTTCTGACAACTTTTTGCAAAAAAACAAATACCGATCGACATAGCACATTTTTGTCAATTCTGCACGCTAGCCCTCTCCGAGACCTTTCATTTGATACCAAACACGACATACTTCAGACAACTTTCTGCATAAAACAAAAGCCGATCGACATGGAACATTTTTGTCAATTGTGCACGCTAGCCCTCAACAAAACCTTTCATTTGAGACCAAACTCGACATATCTTTGAGAAATTTTTACAAAAACAAAAGCCGATCAACACTGACCTTTTTTCTTAATTCTACACGCCAGTCCTTATCGAGTCTTTTCATTTGGTACCAAACACCACATACTTCTCACAACTTTTTCCAAAAAACAAAAGCCGTTCGATACAGAACATTTTTGTTCATTTTGCACGCTAGCCCTCATCGTGACCTAGCCTAATATAACATTCACTGTCTTCAGTAACCTTTCATTTGGGAATATTTGTTCTTTGTTTAGTTACTTTATTAAACATTTGGCAACATTGACTTTTGTAATTTGAAAATACCCAAACACGACATTTTTCTGACAACATTTTGCAAAAAACAAATTCTAATCTACATAGAACATTTTTGTCATTCGTGCACACCAGTCCGTATTGTGTCGTTTCCTTAAAACCCAAGGACGACCTACTTCTAACAACGTTTTACGAAAAACAAAAGCAGACCGACATGACACATTTTTTTTGTCATTTTAAAACTGGCCCTTACGGTTTCCTTTCTTTTGATAACAAACACAGCAAAGTATTCAATTTATTTTATTTAATAATATTTGATTTTTATTTAGTTACTTTATAATTTGGCAACACTGTTTGTATTAAAAAATAGTAGTTAATTTTTAAATTTATAAATTAATATTGTCAACCCTACCACAACTGTCACCGTCTTCATTGAAGTTAGTTTAGGAATATTTGGTTTTAATTTAGTTACTTCATCACACATTTGGCAACAAAGACTTTTGACATTGGAAACGTCAAAATTTATATTAATTAAATACGTTATGTTTTAAACTTCAATTAGTTGTAACACCTTTGCTCAAGTCTATTATTCATGAAATTGTTTTTAAATCTTTGATATCAATGTTCTATTAAAAGATATAATCATTTAAAGTTCATAGACAGATTGTCAAAAGTGACGGATGACGGCGTGATTCTTCTTAAATGTAGACATGGCCTCTGGGATCCATTGTTTCAGTGTACCAATTTTTCGCAGTTTTTATTTTTTTAAACAAAAACCACTCACAGTAAAAATATGAGACCCCCAAAAGGCACTCCGGCACAATAGACACTACAACTTGGAAAAAAAATTACAGCAATTACTTAAATGGGCAAGGAGTTTAAGCTGGACACAGGATCGGTGATCGTCGAGATGAATCCAAATATAGATAGATAGATATATAGATAGTGAATCTACCAAAATAGTATATGATTCTCGGCTACGCCGAGCATTCCCTAGAGCTCCGCTGTCAGTGCAAAAAACAAATGCCGATCGACATGAAACAATTATTTCATATTTGCACGTCAGCCCTCACCGAGACCTTTCATTTGATACCAAACACGATATACTTCTGACAACTTTCTACATAAAACAAAAGTCGATCGACGTGAAACATTTTTATCATATTTGCACGCTGGCCTACACCAAGACTTTTCATTTGATACCAAACACTATATACTTGTGACAACCTTTTGCAAAAAACAAAAGCTGATCGACATTGACATTTTTTGTTAATTCTGCAGACCAGCCCTAATTGAAACCTTTCATTTGATACCATACACCATACACTTCTGACAACTTTTTGCAAAAAACAAAAACCGATCGACATAGCACATTTTTGTCAATTCTGCAAGCTAGCCCTCTCCGAGACCTTTTATTTGATACCAAACACGACATACTTCTGACAACTTTTTGCATAAAACAAAATCCGATCGACATGGAACATTTTTGTTAATTCTGCACGCCAGCCCTTATCGAGCCTTTTCATTTGATACCAAACACCATATACTTCTCACAACTTTTTGCAAAAAACAAAAACCGATCGACATACCACATTTTTGTCAATTCTGCACGCTAGCCCTCAACAAGACGTTTCATTTGAGACCAAACTCGACATACCCTTGAGAACTTTTTGCAGAAAACAAAAGCCGATCGGAATGGAACATTTTTGTCAATTCTGCACGCTAGCCCTCAACGAGACCTTTCATTAGAGACCAAACTCGACATACTTTTGAGAAATTTTTGCAAAAAACAAAAGCCGGTCGACATGAAACATTTTTGTCATTTATGTACCCCAACTCTCACCGAGACCTTTCATTTGATTCCAAACACGACATACTTCTGACAACTTTCTGCATAAAACAAAAGTCGATCAACATGAAACATTTTTATCATATCTACACGCTAGCCCACACCTAGACTTTTCATTTGATACCAAACACTATATATTTGCGACAACCTTTTGCAAAAAACAAAAGCCGATCGACATTGACCATTTTCGTTAATTCTGCACACCAGCCTTCATTGAAACCTTTGATTTGATACCAAACACAACACACTTCTGACAACTTTTTGCAAAAAACAAATACCGATGGACATAGCACATTTTTGTCAATTTTGCATGCTAGCCCTCTCCTAGACCTTTTATTTGATACCAATCACGACATACTTCTGACAACTTTTTGCATAAAACAAAAGCCGATCGACATGGAACATTTTTGTCAATTCTGCGCGCTAGCCCTCAACGAGACCTTTCATTTGAGACCAAACTCGACATACCTTAGTAAAACTTTTGCAAAAAACAAAAGCCGATCAACATTGAACTTTTTTGTTAATTCTACACGCTAGCCCTTATCGAGCCTTTTCATTTGATACCAAACACCACATACTTCACACAACTTTTTCCAAAAACAAAAGCCGTTTGATACAGAACATTTTTGTTCATTTTGTACCCTAGCCCTCATCGTGACCTAGCCTAATATAACATTCACTGACTTCAGTAACGTTCATTTGGGAATATTTGTTCTTTGTTTAGTTACTTTATTAAACATTTGGCAATATTGACATGTAATTCGAAAATACCCAAACACGACATTTTTCTGACAACATTTTGCAAAAAACAAATTCTAATCTACGTAGAACATTTTTGTCATTCGTGCACACCAGTCCGTATTGTATCGTTTTCTTCAAACCCAATTACGACCTACTTCTAACAACTTTTTACGAAAAAGAAAAGCTGATCGACATGACACATTTTTTTTGTCATTTTAAAACTGGCCCTTACGGTTTCCTTTCTTTTGATAACAAACACAGCAAAGTATTCAATTTATTTTATTTAATAATATTTGATTTTTATTTAGTTACTTTATAATTTGGCAACACTGTTTGTATTAAAAAATAGTAGTTCATTTTTTAATTTATAAATTAATATTGTCAACCCTACTAAAACTGTCACCGTCTTCATTGAAGTTAGTTTAGGAATATTTGGTTTTAATTTAGTTACTTCATCACACATTTGGCAACATTGACTTTTGACATTGGAAACGTCAAAATTTATATTAATTAAATATGTTGTTTTAAACTTCAATTAGTTGTAACACCTTTGCTCAAGTCTATTATTCATGAAATTGTTTTTAAATCTTTGATATCAATGTTCTATTAAAAGATATAATCATTTAAAGTTCATAGACAGATTGTCAAAAGTGACGGATGACGGCGTGATTCTTCTTAAATGTAGACATGGCCTCTGGGATCTATTGTTTCAGTGTACCAATTTTACGCAGTTTTTATTTTTTTAAACAAAAACCACTCACAGTAAAAATATGAGACCCCCAAAAGGCACTCCGGCACAATAGACACTACAACTTGAGAAAAAAATTACAGCAATTACTTAAATGGACCAGGAGTTTAAGCTGGACACAGGATCGGTGATCGTCGAGATGAATCCAAATATATATATATAGATAGTGAATCTATCAAAATAGTATATGACTCCGCTGTCAGTGCAAAAAACAAATGCCGATCGACATGAAACAATTATTTCATATTTCCACGTCAGGCCTCACCCAAACCTTTCATTAGATTGCAAACACGATATACTTCTAATATTTTTTTGCAAAAAACAAAAGCCGGTCGACATGGAACATTTTTGTCAATTCTACACGCTAGCCCTCAACAAGACGTTTCATTTGAGTCCAAACTCGACACAACTTTGAGAACTTTTTGCAGAAAACAAAAGCCGATCGGAATGGGACATTTTTGTCAATTCTGCACGGTAGCCCTCAACAAGACCTTTCATTTGAGACCAAACTCGACATACTTTTGAGAAATTTTTGCAGAAAACAAAAGCCGATCGGAATGTAACATTTTTCTCAGTTCTGCACGCTAGTAGATAATGAATCTACCAAAATAGTATATGATGTTTATATCGCTGAATTCAGAAAAAAATGCTCAATCGAATAATCTAAAAATAAACATATGTTCCCATCTAAAAAGAGAAAGTTGTGTCCCGTATTTTGATAACCACAGGTCAAAAAAAAGTTTTTTTTGCTCTTTGTATTAGTCTTGTAAAATGGTGGTTCTTTGCTAATTTAACCAACCTCGTAGCTCTTATAGTTCTCGAGATAGAAATGGTGGCACGCTTAAATGGAACACCCTGTATATGAATTACTCACACATATCTTATCAAATAATATCATATATTTAATATTCCAACTTTGGAAATTGATGAATTTTTTTCACACCTTTCTACGGGGGGTGCTACTATGTGTTAGACCTAGAAACATTTGTTGTAATGTATATTATTTATTTATAACACGTTCAAAGCGGCACGCGAGACCGTTTAGGAAATAAATAAAAATACATGTTGATAAATAAATGAAATTATAGAGATTTTAAATTTCCCGCGCTTAGGGATTTTGAGATACAACGGTTTAATCATCAAAATACATAAGAAGAAAAGATTTAAATAATACGTTTAACCCAATTTTATGTATTTTTATTATATCTTAACAATATTTGTATTTTCATACAATACATTCAGTTTGACAGAACTTAAATGTCATAACTTGACACAATAAGTATGAAGTTAGTTAAAGAATATATAAAACTGTATTATTTTGAAGATAATTATCTATTTTATAAATATAAATAATGTGAAATAACATACCAAAATTTATAAACTGATACATTTTTATATTGCCAAAAAAAACATGATTATATTCATGTTTTTGTGTTGCTATGTTCATTTATATATTTATGAAGCTGAATTATACAGGGTGATTTCTAACGTACGGGCGAAACTGATAGGGCAACTAGAGGGGACTAAAATATAGTTTGTTTTACAATAAACTTTTGATCAAAATCGAATAACAAGAAAGATACAACGGTTTAAAGTTCTTATAAATTAACGCCCACCTATTGAGTACTGCTGAGCTTACTGTATTCGCGTTTACATTAGAAACAATTCTCACACAATCTGATACATTTCTGTTGTATTATTTTTACGGTATACGTTTCCTTCAGCAGCTCCATACACCATAATCATGTCATGTCTACGTATTCTTCGTTAGTGAAATTAACCATTTCAGTCGAAATAATGACATAACAAATAACCTATTAAATTTTTGACGTTTAAGTTATTTTGACTTACCTACATACATGATTAGATTAAATAAATCAGCGGTTCTCAATAAACAAACACCCATGACCGAATATTTTAAAGAACAATTTAAATAGCCATACCTTTCATCTTATAAAAATTTTAATAAAATTTTAACTGAACTTTGTTTATTTAACTCTCAAATATTCTAAATTTGAATTCAAAACGTAAGTTTTTACCGTATTTTATAAAAAAAAGAATACGTAGACATGATTATGGTGTATGGAGCTGCTGAAGGAAACGTATACCGTAAAAATAATACAACAGAAATGTATCAGATTGTGTGAGAATTGTTTCTAATGTAAACGCGAATACAGTAAGCTTAGCGGTACTCAATAGGTGGGCGTTAATTTATAAGAACTTTAAACCGTTGTATCTTTCTTGTTATTCGATTATGAACAAAAGTTTATTGTAAAAAAAATTATATTTTGGTCCCCTCTAGTTGCCCTATCAGTTTCGTCCGTACGTTAGAAATCACCCTGTATATGTATTTATCTACAACTATTGTTATTGTTATTAATAATTTATTTTTTATTATAAATATCAATATAAATGATTATAAAAGTATAATACATACAATTTGAATAGTTATTTTGGAATTTAAGTGATCCTGTGGCGCCATCTGTTGAGGTATATATGAACTACTCGCACATAACTGAAAATTTATATGCCTGTTAGTTGTAGATAAAGTAACCAATTTTTATACGTTCTTTTGCATTATTTCTTAATGAAAACATGAATTTTCGTGCAGTACAATCACAGTCAAGTTCGACTAAGAGAATATAAATATTTGGTTTGAAAAGATGTTTATTGTTTCATACATCAGTTACAAATGGATAAATGGATAGATAATTTGTTTATGTAAACGTTTACATCTGAGAAATCATCTCATTTCATTATAAAATACTACAGAATTTTGAAAAATGTAATCTCTATTGTAATCAAATGTTTTCATCAGAAATGTTAAGAAATGCGTATAAAGAAAGAGTAAATTGCAATTAATAAAAGTTTAATAAAGTCCAGATACATCATTTATTTATATACTAATTATTTTACAATAAATTGTTAAACAATTCCCTCCAAAACTGTATGAAATAAAGGCTTGTCAATTTTGTCCACGTAATCAGACAAAATCTATAGTCTAACTATCTAAAATATTTATAAATTAGATTTAAAAAGTATTTATATATAAGGGAAGAATACTGTACAGTATGAATTTACCTTTGGAAGTGTTTGAATAGTAATCAAATATAGTTTTTTAAACGTCAGAGTGTAAATCAATTTTGAAATGCAGTTTTCTTGATTAAATAATCCATTCTGGAATATTCTTTAGTTTGCATTTAATAAAGAATATGTTTTACTATTACTTATTTTTATAATTATTGCCCAATAGATTGTTTTAGTTTATTAAAAAATCCATGTTAGTGTATTTGAGTACGTGTAGGTTATAGTCTCATCTAAAAAATAAAATATTTAACTATTAATATATAAATATTTATATTCTATATAAGTACCTGTATTGGAGATGATTTCTTATTAAATTTCGTACAATATTTCATTATACATTTTAGTAAATATGACATTTTTCACTTAGTTGTCTCCAACTCAAGTGTCAAATGAACCATTTTTGTTAAATTTTATAATATCGTGCAATTTTTCTGGTTTCATTTTCAAGGATACATTATAATAATGATTTTCATCCAACGAATTGCCTTATTATAGAAAACGCATTTCTCGATTAATATTTGGTTGCAGAAAGTGTTTATTGTTTGAAATATCAATGATAAATGAATAATTGGATAGATACGTTGTTTTTATAAACGTTTTTATCTAACAAATCATTTCATTCCATAACAAAATTCAATAGAATTTTAAAAATCAAATCTTTGTTGTAATCAACTAATTTCATCTGAAATTTGATGAAAGAATACATAAAGAATGTATAAAATGCAGTTACTTACAGTTTATTATAATCCAGATACATAATTTAAAATAAATATTGTACAATAAATTATTAAACATTTCTTCCAAGTGGGTATGAAGGAAAGGTTTGTCAGTATTTTTAAATAAATGTGTTTATGACTGAATACGAAGCGGCTTGATTGATTTCCAGAATTTATTTTTTTGTCAATAGTATTATTATCCGTAATATTATCTTATTTCTTTTCTATAAATATATTCTTGTTTGGATATCTTAACCAATTAAAAACTATAACTGAAATGAAAACACATATCTAAATACAGCCAAGAATATACAAAATTACATACTTACATTACAGAAAGTAGCGTAATTTTACTTTTAAACTAATTTTACTATATATTTCTCCAAGCAAATACAAGACTTGCATTATGATTGTTTGATTATATTGTAAATAAGGTTTGCCGTAAATTATTATGTACAATGCACTTTTATGATAATCAGTTACACTTCAGTAGTGTTATTGTCAGTAAATTTATGTTATTTCTCTTCTATAAATGTACTCTTGTTTGGGTAACCAATTAAAAATTGTAACTGAAATGAAAATACATATTTAAATACAGTGAAACAAATTTAAAATGATATACTTACATCACAAAGTGTATTGTACATATTCTTTTAAACATAGATTACTTTTATTTCTGTATATTTGTCTTTGAAAATATAAAACTTGTACCACGAATTTTTGACGGTTCTAACGTATGATAAACGTGAAATGACAAAAAAGAAATATTTTAAATACACCACATTTAACATTCAGTATATTTGTATATATTTCGCTCACTATTATAATATATGAAAACATAATTCAACTCATAATATCTCTTCACATTTTCCAAAAAAATCAAATAAAAGTTTCATATTGAATTGTCAAATTTGACGTATGACAACCGTGATTCTTCTCACATTTGACATGGCTTCTGGGATTTTTTGTTTCAAGGTACCAATTTTGCACAGTTTTAATTTTTTTAAACAAAAACCACTCACAGTAAAAATATGAGACCCCCAAAAGGCACTCCAGCACATTAGACCCTACAACTTGAAAAAAAAATTACAGCAATTACTTGACTGGTCTAAGAGTTTGCGCTGGACAAACGATGCCCGATCGTCGTGATGAATCCAAATATAGATAGATAGATAGATAGATAGATAGATAGATATATAGATAGTGAATCTACCAAAATAGTATATGATATATATATATATATATATATATATATATATATATAGTGAATCTAATCGTTTAGTATATAGGATGTTTATATCGCTGAATTCAGAAAAAAATACTCTATCAAAAAACCTAAAAATAAACATATGTTCCCATTTAAAATAAGAAAGTTGTGTCCCGTATTTTGAGAACTACTGGTCGAAAAAAATATTTTTTTGCTCATTGTATTAGTCTTGTAAAATGGTGATTCTTTGCTAATTTAACCAACTTCGTATCTCTTCTAGTTTTCGAGATCGCAATAGTAGCTACTTAAAAATGAACACCCTGTATATATACATATATTTAATAAAAACATTTATTTATTAAAAAAAATAGTACATATTACTAAAAATCATATAAATGACTCTATGTAACAAATTTTTGAGTTGTTTAAACACACTTATTTTAGCACATTCTACTAGCGAATTCTCGGCTACGCCGAGCATTCCCTAGAGCTCCGCTGTCAGTGCAAAAAACAAATGCCGATCGACATGAAACAATTATTTCATATTTGCACGTCAGGCCTCACCGAGACCTTTCATTAGATTGCAAACACGATATACTTCTAATATTTTTTTGCAAAAAACAAAAGCCGGTCGACATGAAACATTTTTGTCATTTATGTACCCGAAATCTCACCGAAACCTTTTCATTTGATACCAAACACTATATACTTGTGACAACCTTTTGCAAAAAACAAAAGCCGATCGACATTGACCATTTTCGTTAATTCTGCACACCAGCCTTCATTGTAACCTTTTATTTGATACCAAACACCACACACTGCTGGCAACTTTTTTCAAAAAACAAAAACCGATCGACATAGCACATTTTTTGTCAATTCTGCACGCTAGCCCTCTCCGAGACCTTTCATTTGATACCAAACACGACATACTTCTGACAACTTTTTGCATAAAACAAAAGCCGATCGACATGGAACATTTTTGTCAATTCTGCACGCTAGCCCTTAACGAGACTTTTCATTTGATACCAAATACCACACACTTCTAACAACTTTTTGCAAAAAACAAAAACCGATCGACATAGCACATTTTTGTCAATTCTGCACGCTAGTTCTCAACAACTTTTTGCAGAAAACAAAAGCCGATCGGAATGGAACATTTTTGTCAATTCTGCTCGCTAGCCCTCAACGAGACCTTTCATTTGAAATCAAACTCGACGTACCTTTGAGAAAGTTTTGCAAAAAACAAAAGCCGATCAACATTGATCATTTTTGTTAATTCTAAACGCCAGCCCTTATCGAGCCCTTTCATTTGATACTAAACACCACATACTTCTCACAACTTTTTCCAGACAACCTACTTCTAACAACTTTTTCCGAAAAACAAATGCAGATCGACATGACACATTTTTTTTGTCATTTCAAAACCGGCCATTATGGTTTTCTTTCTTTTGATATCAAACACAGCAAAGTGTTCCATATAATTAGGTACATTTGATTTTTATTTAGTTACTTCATAATTTGGCAACACTGTTTGTATTAAAAAATAGTAGTTAATTTTTAAATTTATTAATTAATATTGTCAATCCTAATACAACTGCCTCCGTCTTCAGTGAAGTTAGTTTAGGAATATGCGGTTTTAATTTAGTTACTTCATTACACATTTGGCAACATTGACTTTTGACATTGGAAACGTCAAAATTTATATTAATTAAATACGTTATGTTTTAAACTTAAATTAATTGTAACACCTTTGCTCGAGACTATTATACATGATACTGTATTTACTTCTTTAATATCAATGTTCTATAAAAAGTTATAATCGTTTAAAGTTCATAGACAGATTGTCAAAAGTGACAGATGACCTCGTGACTCTTTTTAAATTTAGACATGGCTACTAGGATCCATTGTTTCAAGTTATTAATTTTGCACAGTTTTTATTTTTTTACACAAGAACCACTCACAGTAAAAATATGAGACCCCCAAAAGGCACAACTACACATTATTCCCTGCAATCTAAAAAAAAATTTACAACAATCCCTTTCATGGTTCAGGCAGTTAGGCTTGTGACAAAATTTGGCGATCGTCATGATGAAAATAAATAAACATCACGACACATGCCTTTTTAGTATATAAGACTAGCGAATTCTCGGCTACGCCGAGCATTCCCTAGAGCTCCGCTGTCAGTGCAAAAAACAAATGCCGATCGACATGAAACAATAATTTCATATTTGCACGTCAGGCCTCACCGAGACCTTTCATTAGATTGCAAACACGATATACTTCTAATAAAATTTTGCAAAAAACAAAAGCCGGTCAACATGAAACATTTTTGTCATTTATGTACCCCAACTCTCACCGAGACCTTTCATTTGATACCATACACGACATACTTCTGACAACTTTCTGCATAAAACAAAAGTCGATCGACATGAAACATTTTTATTATATCTACACGCTAGCCCACACCCAGACTTTTCATTTGATACCAAACACTATATACTTGTGACAACCTTTTTGCAAAAAACAAAAGCCGATCGACATAGCACATTTTTTGTCAATTCTGCACGCTAGCCCTCTCCGAGACCTTTCATTTGATACCAAACACGACATCCTTCTGTCAACTTTTTGCATAAAACAAAAGCCGATCGACATGGAACATTTTTGTCAATTCTGCACGCTAGCCCTCAACGAGACCTTTCATTTGATACCAAACACGACATACTTCTGTCAACTTTTTGCATAAAACAAAAGCCGATCGACATGGAACATTTTTGTCAATTCTGCACGCTAGCCCTCAACGAGACTTTTCATTTGATAGATAAAACCACACACTTCTGACAACTTTTTGCAAAAAACAAATACCGATCGACATAGCACATTTTTATCAATTCTGCACGCTAGCCCTCTCCGAGACCTTTCATTTGATATCAAACACGATATACTTCTGACAACTTTTTGCAAAAAACAAAAACCGATCGACATAGTACATTTTTGTCAATTCTGCAGGCTAGCCCTCTCCTAGACCTTTCATTTGATACCAAACACGACATACTTCTGACAACTTTTTGCATAAAACAAAAGCCGATCGACATGGAACATTTTTGTCAATTCTGCACGCTAGCCCTCAACCAGACTTTTCATTTGATACCAAACACCACACACTTCTGACAACTTTTTGCAAAAAACAAAAACCGATCGACATAGCACATTTTTGTCAATTCTGCACGCTAGCCCTCTCCGAGACCTTTCATTTGATACCAAACACGACATACTTCTGACAACTTTTTGCATAAAACAAAAGCCGATCGACATGGAACATTTTTGTCAATTCTGCACGCTAGCCCTCACCGAGACCTTTCATTTGGGACCAAACTCTACATACCTTTGAGAACTTTTTGCAGAAAACAAAAGCCGATCGGAATGGAACATTTTTGTTAATTCTGCACGCTAGCCCTCAACGAGACCTTTCATTAGAAACCAAACTCGACATACTTTTGAGAAATTTTTGGAAAAAACAAACGCCGGTCGACATGAAACATTTTTGTCATTTATGTACCCCAACTCTCACCGACACCTTTCATTTGATACCAAACACGACATACTTCTGACAACTTTCTGCATAAAACAAAAGTCGATCGTCATGAAACATTTTTATCATATCTACACGCTAGCCCACACCGAGACTTTTCATTTGATACCAAACACTATATACTTGTGACAACCTTTTGCAAAAAACAAAAGCCGATCGACATTGACCATTTTCGTTAATTCTGCACACCAGCCTTCATTGAAACCTTTCATTTGATACCAAACACCACACACTTCTGACAACTTTTTGCAAAAAAACAAATACCGATCGACATAGCACATTTTTGTCAATTCTGCACGCTAGCCCTCTCCGAGACCTTTCATTTGATACCAAACACGACATACTTCAGACAACTTTCTGCATAAAACAAAAGCCGATCGACATGGAACATTTTTGTCAATTGTGCACGCTAGCCCTCAACAAAACCTTTCATTTGAGACCAAACTCGACATATCTTTGAGAAATTTTTACAAAAACAAAAGCCGATCAACACTGACCTTTTTTCTTAATTCTACACGCCAGTCCTTATCGAGTCTTTTCATTTGGTACCAAACACCACATACTTCTCACAACTTTTTCCAAAAAACAAAAGCCGTTCGATACAGAACATTTTTGTTCATTTTGCACGCTAGCCCTCATCGTGACCTAGCCTAATATAACATTCACTGTCTTCAGTAACCTTTCATTTGGGAATATTTGTTCTTTGTTTAGTTACTTTATTAAACATTTGGCAACATTGACTTTTGTAATTTGAAAATACCCAAACACGACATTTTTCTGACAACATTTTGCAAAAAACAAATTCTAATCTACATAGAACATTTTTGTCATTCGTGCACACCAGTCCGTATTGTGTCGTTTCCTTAAAACCCAAGGACGACCTACTTCTAACAACGTTTTACGAAAAACAAAAGCAGACCGACATGACACATTTTTTTTGTCATTTTAAAACTGGCCCTTACGGTTTCCTTTCTTTTGATAACAAACACAGCAAAGTATTCAATTTATTTTATTTAATAATATTTGATTTTTATTTAGTTACTTTATAATTTGGCAACACTGTTTGTATTAAAAAATAGTAGTTAATTTTTAAATTTATAAATTAATATTGTCAACCCTACCACAACTGTCACCGTCTTCATTGAAGTTAGTTTAGGAATATTTGGTTTTAATTTAGTTACTTCATCACACATTTGGCAACATTGACTTTTGACATTGGAAACGTCAAAATTTATATTAATTAAATACGTTATGTTTTAAACTTCAATTAGTTGTAACACCTTTGCTCAAGTCTATTATTCATGAAATTGTTTTTAAATCTTTGATATCAATGTTCTATTAAAAGATATAATCATTTAAAGTTCATAGACAGATTGTCAAAAGTGACGGATGACGGCGTGATTCTTCTTAAATGTAGACATGGCCTCTGGGATCCATTGTTTCAGTGTACCAATTTTTCGCAGTTTTTATTTTTTTAAACAAAAACCACTCACAGTAAAAATATGAGACCCCCAAAAGGCACTCCGGCACAATAGACACTACAACTTGGAAAAAAAATTACAGCAATTACTTAAATGGGCAAGGAGTTTAAGCTGGACACAGGATCGGTGATCGTCGAGATGAATCCAAATATAGATAGATAGATATATAGATAGTGAATCTACCAAAATAGTATATGACTAGCGAATGCTCAGCTACGCTGAGCTTTCCCTAGGCCTCCGGCGTCAGTGAAATTTTAACATTTGATAATTAATTTGATTTCATTAAGCTAGCACTTGTCGAATGGTTTCTTTTAATACTAAACACGACATACTTCTGACAACTTTTTGCAGAAAACAAAAGCCGATCAACATGGATCGTTTTTGTAAATTCTGTTCGTTAGCCCTTTCATTTGAGACCAAACACGACATGCTTCTGAGAATTTTCTGCTAAAAAACAAAAACCGATGTCCATCATTTTTTTCATGTCTGCAAAGCCAGCCCTTGTCGAATACTTTGAATATGGTACCAAACACAAGATAGGTAAAAATTTTGGCGCCTTGTTTAAAAAACTTGAATACGATTCTTATATCGATTATCAATTTTTTATACATCTATGTAACTCATTGATAATGCTAATACATATTAATTTCATTGTTAGCTTGTAAAATTTGTAGTTTATGCTAATTATTATTTTTCTAATGTCGTCACAGTAATAAAATAATAAATTAAATAAATTAATTTCATCAAGTAAAGAAGTAATTAATATTATCTAACCACAAAAAACGCTAACGCTAACGCGCTTTGACTCGTTGAGTAAAGTGTGACATCTAGGATTCAAATTCCAGTGAGGACAAACCTATAACCAAAAATAAATACCGCTGTGTTCGAGTGGTTCGGAACCGACTCTAAGCTGTAGATCCCGCTGTTCTGTAATTAGATTTCTGTCTGTTAGACAGTGTAAAATAAAATTAAATAAATTAAGATTAAATTGTTCAAAAATAAAATATAAGGATTTACAAATATATGAATAGTAATAAATGAGAAGTATTTAGTAGTAATAATGAAATTAATTAAATTATATATTTTTAATAACTGTAATATTGTTTTTTTTTTGGTTGGTATAAATCGGAGATAATCAATACTTTTAAAATAGTTAAAATAAATTTAAATAAATGACTCTAAATATCGACTGGTAAGTATAAGCAAAATTATTGAAAAATTCAAATTTGACAAAATGTGTTTATATTTGTAGAGTACTTTAGTTATAATTATAAAATTATAATTATTAATTTATATAATATCTTGAAGTACAAGTTGTCCAGCCTTCTTTCAACTAATATACAGAAGTTGTTTTGCTATATCTTTTATGAACTTTCACGGTCCACGAAAATTATCAATCATGAACTTTCATTACTCAATATTTTGTTTTAAATAGAGCTTTTTATTTCATGTTTATATTAATGTAATTAATAATTGAATGGATGACATTGTTCATGTGAAGATTTAAATTTCAAATATGATTTTATTTCTTTTCAAACTACTGCCGTGTATTTGGAGATAGATTCACTGTAATATTCAACAAATTTCACGTAGAATGCAATGAAAAGTACAAAGAAATTGTAATATGCACTTACAGATCAATATAATCCTATTAAATATTTATCACAAAACGATTATGATTGCAATTCTTTTTTGAAATTTATTTGTCATCTTCAGTTTTCTGCATAAATAATGTATTTCAGAATACCTTTCTGGTTATATATGAAAGAATATGTGATATTTTTTCCTTTTATAAAAATATTTATATATCTATCTCTATGGCACAACATTCCTCTGAGGAATAGGGCCTCAAGGACAGGGCGGGCTATGTTGCTTATCTACACGATCAGACAAGACACGCCACGACCACACAACCGTACTGGCTGACAGAGGTTTTCTACTAAAATTTCAGTATTAAAACACTACTTCTGAATGTTTATCTCTGTAAAATGCGATTAAATAAAAATATTTGGTATTATGAAAATGGCTGCATTTATTTTTATTTTCTTATATTCTGAGCTGCTAAACAAACATGTGACTTCTGTAACTGATAGCATAAAATTTGTATTTAAAAATGTTTTATCTTAACTTGACCTAATTTCCACCAATTTCCCTAAATTCTATTCTATTATTTCTTAGTGAAAATATTAATATTTTTGCATTACATTCAGTTACGTTGGACAGAAAGTAATCGTAATCCATGCAGTTCTCCGTGTTTATTTTGTGTTAAAAAGGATTTATTATGTTATATATCAATTGGAAATTGAGAAATATTTTAAATAATATGTGTTTGTTAACATTTTTATCTAAAAAAGCATCTCATGCCATTATAAATGTCATAGAATGTTTTAAAATGAAACTTTGTTGTAATCAATTATTCTTATCATATATCTATTTAAATACCTAAAGAATTTGTAAAATGGAGTTACTTACAGTTTAACAAAATTCAGAGACATCATTTAAAATATTTATGGTACAATAAATTGGTAAACATTCTTCTAAAAGAGTAAATTTAGTCGTAAGATTGCAACTCGATATAGAAATGTAGGTTTTTTAATTAAATAATCCAACGTGAAATTATCTCTTGGTTTTATAATAAAATATATGTCGTTTTCTCAATTATTTTGACAATATTTATCAAATTGTCTCATGAATTATTTTAATTTATTTCAGGAGGGTTCAGCTTTGCTGATACTTCCTGATTTTCTTAATATGGTCCCTTAGCCAATTTTTAAATGTACGTTACTGAATATAATATATTCTTAGTTTTAAACACATTTCACTTTATTATTTCTGTACATATCACCAACAAAATACTAAACTTACATCCATGAATTTTTGAGTTACAGTCAAAACGTCATATGTCAAAAAAAAAAATGTTAAATACACAACATTCAACATTAAATGTAATTGTATATAATTCCATTGTATGGAAATATGTTTCAATTTCTAATTTTTATTTTCATTTTTATAAATATTTTAATTACATTTTACACATTAAATTGTCAAAATTGACTGATGACATCGTGATTTTTTTTACTTTAGACATGGTTTCTAGGATCTTATGTTTCCAGATACCACTTTCGCTCAGTTGTAATTTTTTTTTACATAAAACGTATGCACGGTTAAAATAGTAGACCCTAAATAGATCATATTCCTCATTAAACCACATGTAATGGTAAAAAAATTAAAATTATTACATAAATGGTTTGACCTGTACGGGAAGACCGAACGGCGACTATGATTCCTATTTAAAAAAAAGTGAAATATATTACCCTGGATACAAACAAAATTTATTAGTAATTATTGAAAAGTATAGCAATGGCTAATGAAGAAATGGAGAAAGTTTGCGTTGAGGAGGAAGAAAACAGTAAGTAATTTTAATTAATAATTTTACACTATAAATTATATTATTAAATTTATATTTTTTTACTATAGCAACCATCAGAGATTTAAGACGAGAATTGGAAGATGGCGAAAGGTATGTGGGGGAGCTAAAGAGGAAACTGGGCATGCTGGAGAAGGAAAAGAACGGAGGAGAGAATGAGGTGGAGAAGGAAAAGAACGGAAGAGAGAATGAGGTAGAAAAGGAGAAGAACGGAGGAGAGAACAAGGTGGACAAGAAGTACAGAGAAAGTTCCCGCGCCCGCGGTAGAATTACTAATTACCGCGGCCGGTATGCAGCCCGAGGCCGCTGGTACGGTAATTACCGCCGGTATAATGAAGAAAAGGAGCAGGAGGGAGAGAACAAGAAGGAGGTGGAGAAGAAGAAAGATGGAGAAAGTTCCCGCGGTAGAGGAGGTAATTACCGCGGCCGGTATGCAGGCCGGGACCGCTTTCGCGGTAATTACAGCCGTTATCGCGGGAACCAAACCAACAACACAGTAAGAAACAAACATCAATATATTTATATATTTTAATAACTAATGCAAAATTTCTTTCAGAATACGAGGCAGTGGTGGGCAAAATACCACCTCATTAATAATTTTTTAAACAAATAATTTAAGTTAGAATATAGAATTTAAGAATATAATTAGTTTAAAATAAATAAAAAAAAGTTCTAAATTGTTCATTCATTATTCTTTTTTTCTAATGCTGCTTTGCCATTGTCGGAGTGTTTAGGAATGTTTGCTCGTGCCGGGCGTTCCGATTTTTGTGTGTCGCCTTGTTGTGATAGTGAACTACGATTGACAGATAACAGATCGCATTAGCGCACAGTGAACTTATGGAAGGAGCAAAAGTGAATGTATTTAGGGTGATTAGCATAGAGAATAAAAAAACGTTTGAGTTTTATTTTTTCTTATTCCCTTTTATAATAATTACTAATAAATTGCTATAAACAAATTCTGCACAATATCCGTAGACAAGATTTTATGAAGTTTGTTTAACATAAATATGGATATGATAAAAATAATTTTATAACAATGATATAACGGGAAGATCGGCGTAGTTTGATCTTGTTTTCTGATATTATCCCAATCAAAAACCAATATCAAACTGCACAAATCTTCCATACATATCGTTCTTATAAAAAGTAGATTATAAAGGCCGTATTTATTTGGGAAATTTGAATCCAACCTTCAACAGATCCTAAACGTACCCGGGTTGGTACCAAATAAATAATCAAATTTTACAGTTGGAGAAAATTTTAACCAGTTAATTTAAATTATTTGTTCAAGTTACTTATTTAAGTTTTTCATTTTAACCTATAAAAGATATAACATCTGACAAAAATAGAAAGAGAAAGCAATGTAAACAAAGAAAGAAAACAGGTTCAACTCACTAACCCAACAAAATAGCTGGGTGAGTTGGATCAGTTCAGGATCATTTCTGGGTTATTTCAAACGTACCAAGTGAACAGAATTAACCTACTAGGTTACTTAAAGTCCCAAATAAATACGGCCACAGTATAAGTATATCTATTTTAGATAATAACTTTATACTTAAACTTTATTTCATTATTTCAAACTTACCTATTTGTGTTTTTTTTGGCTTATTTGTATGATATTCATTTACTTCATAGTTTTTCGAAAATTATCTAATGCTAATTTGTATTGTTTTAATGTTCAGTTTTTGACATATACCCTTAACAATTTCTCATGTTCGTTTTTACTTAATTTTTTTGAAGTTTATAAAAAAAATCAATTTAATTTTAGAAACACTGTACTGGTGAAGGAAATGTTATGAAATAGATGAATTTGCAAGTTTAAATAAAGTAATTTTAAAATAAAGTTTTACTGATTAGTAAATAGAAATGAAAATTACTGTATGAAAATGGTTATTTCGTGAATTTTACTTTTTTATTATTTAAATCAAATTTGACAACTAAATTGATAATTAAAAATTAGTTTTGACAGAGTTGAAAAAATGAAATGATATATTTATAGTAATAATTTTGTAATTAATAATTTATGATATTAATTAATTTTTTATTAAAATTTAACCCATGTCGTAGTCACATTCATCATTTAAAATCAGTTGTCTTTAATAAATGTTTAATTATAACTTAGGTACACAAAATGGGAAAGTACTATATTATTACAATATTACAATAAATAATAATGTCAATAAGGTATGTAGCAAAAAAACAAAAAGATTAATGGAAACTAAGGAAACAAACCGGTTAAAAAAAAACCACTTACATTAATTAAATATATTGGAATAGTTTCAGCCATAAAGGAAGAGAGTTTTGTCGAAAAAGCAGTAAGCAAAAATTATTATGAATATGACTGACTTTATTAGGACATTGCAGAATATTCTCGTTTCTTTCATATAATGTAGTTATTTTCATGTATAATTTCTGAAAATACAACGAAATAAAGATAGTAGTTAATAAAATAAGTTTTTCCTTTAAATACTTATAATAGACTAATTCTGAACAAATCTGTAAGTCTTACAAATATGTAAATCTGTAAATAATGAATAATACACCAACGAAAGTTGCCACTTTTATGTATAAGTTTACATTAATCAATAAAAATGGATGCGTTTTATCTGTTTTTTACAGATTTACAAATCTATAAGACTTCCAGGTTTGTTCAGAATTGGCCTATAAATTTATTTACCACTATTCTTCTACTACGTCAATATAGATTTTCGATGGCAGCAGAATAGTCAGCGAGTAGGTTTCCATTTTCAGTTCCAAAATATTCAATACGGCTTTTCAAACGTGACTGACAAGTACTCCAAAAAATATTTTTCATGAAACTGCTACCCTATAAATAATCAAGAATAATATAATAAAGAAAGATGATTTTTATTCAAATTATGCCTTTGTTTTAAAATGAATTCATTCTTCCAAATATTGTCTTCACATCAATGTACTATATATTTTTTTTTTATATTAAAATATACCATATGTTTCGATTAAAATTGTATCCTTTTCATGTGATTGTAATTCATGTAATATTCATTTGAAGAAAATTTAACTTGCAGATTTCATCTCAGGATTTGATTCGCTTTCCTGTATTTAGAAAAGAATATTATTAATTAATAAAAAATACGTAAACATTCAAACACTTTTTTTCTAAAAGATATTTTCGCCCCAGATGAAAGAACTTCTATATTACGATTTCAGATTGTAATAATTGCAATAGTCCAAATAATGACATAACTCGTATATAATCTTCGATGTACTTCACAGATACAATGCAGTTTAGGCTTCAGTTTCCAATATCTATAAATATAAAATTCAAATGATGTTTTTTAGAATATAAGAAAAACATACCATTTCAAATCGTTGTGAATCATGAAGATTTTTGGTATTTGTGCATCTTTATTACATATTATGAATTTAACTTTTAATTAGTTACATTAGTTTAAGATTTTTCTACAATTTTTTTCTTAAAATTTAGAAATTTTGTTATATTATATATCATTTATTTTAATAAATTATTTGAGTTGCCAGAATACTTTGAATAATATAAAGTTTAGTACCCGTGAGCAAAGTTACTGCGATGCTCGAGATGAATTCAAATATAGATAGTTAGTGAAAAAATATGATATATAATATAATATAATATAATATGAAAAATGAAAAAATATGAACAAAATTTGTATGAAATGAAACTGTCAACTAACTTGTGGAATGTCGGTAACATAGGTATCATTATTAAAAAATGACTACTAATTTTATTCCGTGGAAGATAATTTTTTTCATATAATATTGCAGTCTTTTCATTAACGATATTTAATTTTATTTCGTGTTTGAATTTAAATGATATATAAATATAGTAGTAATAAAATCTCCTTGAATGAATGTGTAATTTTATAGTTATTTGAAACTCCACTGTTTGAGAACCGATTTGCTTCAAAATCTACTTCACACCACATTTATAAAAACAAATTTACAAATAACAATTAAGACTTTTTAAAACAACTCATCACTGCTAAACATTTCTATGTAATATAGTTTTGATCAGTTAGATTTGATTATGTTATTATCAAAATGTTTCAGAACTGCTGTGCTTACAAAAGAAATTTTTATAATGAAACGGATAAATTGCAAGCGTAAATAATGTTATTTTAAAATTTAGGTTTTTCTTTTATATTTGTTAGATAATAAAGTTAAAATTTACCTCATGAAGATGCTTATTCATTATTTTTACTTACTTGAGTTTCTCTGGCGGGAAAATTAAAATATGCAGTAATGACCCAAGATGAATTTTTTGTTTATCGATAATATGGATAAATACGATATATTTTTTCTAATATTTTATTCGAATATTGTTTAATAGTTTGTGTTCTATATTAATCACATAGCAGTCTATAATAAAATTAATATATGTAACACAAACAAAATGCATTAAAATTTTAACCTCAATGTCAAATGTCAAAAAATGAAGTTAATAATATACCTGTTAAATTACAAGAATACTTCATAAAATCGTACAAATTCTATTAATTTTATAATATACGTACTTTTTGCAGTTAATTAAGTCCTCAATAACGATAGGAATCAAATTGCATTATATTGTATTTAAGTGTTTTTTTAAATCTGACATTCCTAGAGATTAATGGCTCATCCAGTAAGAAACTGACAATGGGGCCTATTCTGTACCTCAGTGGTTAATTTTTAACCAGTTGCTAAAATTATTAACAAATAAAAAACAAACATTACAAGTCATGTTTTGATATTTTCTCCAGTGCTACCTATTTTCATTGGAGAAAAAATTAGCAACTGGTTAAAAATTAATCACTGAGTTACAGAATATACATTTTTAATGAACATGTAGTGAAATTTTAAGAAAATTGTATTAAAAGAAAGGAATTTGTAGCATTTAAAATCAGTTTTCTTTAACAGATGTATAATTATGACTTAGATACACAAAATAGGAAAGCTATATATTATTAAAATATTACAATAAATAATAATGACAATAAACTATGTAGTAAAAATCTTCTGGGCGGAACGAGTGAGTCTTCAGGATTTCCTGTAAATGCTAACGGAAAACCGCCAAAAAACGTTAGCAAAAGACGATAACTAAACAAAAACAATAATGTGAAAGAATGAAACGAAACGGTACTAACACTTACATTATTTAAATATATTGGAATTGCCATAAAGAAAGAGCGTTTTGTCGAAAAAGCAAGGGGAAAAAGGCCAATTCAGATTTAACCTTTTAAATTTTCTTTTAGTTCGCGTTGTCATAGTAATTGGCATTATTTATTAAATTTCATTGACTGTCAATTAGGAAAATCTGTTGTAATCGTTGAAAATGTCAAAAAACAACGATTTTACCTAATTCAATGCTATGGCAATCGGTCTCATGTTTATCTTTGGGGCCGTTGGAAACAAATAGTTTATGCAAATTATCTTCGACCGAATGTAGAGAATTTAAAAGAGAGAATTAGAGACGCTGTCACGTCTTTAACTCTGGAAGAAAGTCAAAGAAGTTAAAGAATTGCATCGAAGACTAGAATTGTGCACTCAACAAACCGTGAATGGATTGAGTACAATAGTTATTGTTTATATTATTTTTGTTGTTAAATTTATGAAACTAAAGTTAAAGTCATGTTAACAATAATTTCTATGACAACGCAAACTTGTTTTTTGGGACTTACATTTAGAAAAATTCTAAGTCGAACTATTTTCGACTTTTCTCTGAAACTAAAAGAAAATTTGAAAAGGTTAAAACTGAATTGGCAGTTTTGAAACATGCAAAAACTTTTATAAAGAATACATTTTTCTCGTAAAATTAAAAACATTTTTTTTCCCTTCTTTCCAACTCGATCCGAGGACATACTGTATATCAAAGCCTCAGAGAATGTTAATATGAATTTTGACTTACTTTATTTGGACATTGCAAAGTTTTCTCGTAGAATTTGTGACGCAAAATTTGAAGAATGTTTCTTTCATTTCATGTAGTAATTTATATGTTTACTTTTTGCAAATACGACGAAATTTTCCTCCAGATATGCGTTCTGTTAAATAAAAAATGGTAATTAGTTAATATGTTTTTTTTTTCTTTAAATATAAATGTATTTACCACTCTTGTTCAACTTCGTCAATAATAATATAGTTTTTCCGATGGTAGCAGAATCGTCAGCGAATAGAGTGGTTTCCATTTTAAGTTCCAAAATATTCAATATCGCTTTCCAAAGGAGGTTATTCTTGACAAATTTTCCAAAAATATATTTTTTGTGAAACTGCTACCCTATAAACAATGAAAACTTATATAATAAAGGAAGATAATTTTTATTCAAATGATGCCTTCGTTTTAAAATAGATTCATTTTTCCAAATATTGTTTAACATCAACGTAGTATATATTTGATTTGGACTAATAGTCCATATGCTTCGATTAAAATTGAATCCTTTTCTTGCAATATTGAATGAAGGAAATTTCCATCTCAGGATTTGATCCATTTTTCTGTATTCAGAAGGAAATATTACTAATTAATAAAAAATATGTAAACATTGAACACTTTTTTATAAAAAAAGTTTCGCCTCAGATGAAAGAACTTCTATATTAATTGCAATAGTCCAAATAAGGATATAACTCGTATTTATAATCTTCGATGTACTTCACAGGTACAATGCATTGTATTCTTCAGTTTCCAATATCTATAAATATAAAATTCACAAATGATATTTTTTAGAACATAAGAAAAACATACCATTTCACATCGTTGGGAATCATGAAGATTTTTGATATTTGTGTATCTTTATTATATATTATGAATTTAACTTTTAATTAGTTACATTAGATTTTTCTACAATTATTTTTTTTAAAATTTAGAAATTTTGTTATGATATTATATATCATTTATTTTAATAAATTATTTGAGTTGCCAGAATACTTTGATTAATAAAAAGTTTAATAATTTACAAATATAAATGTACAACAATATTATTAATATTTTCATTTACATTTTAAGTTACAGAATTATTTTATTCAATTAAAAGTGTACAAATAGATTACAAAATGAAGTTCTTGTTAAAATTATAAAATCTTTCATATAAAATTAAAAATAAATTTTTATAACCTGGCAACTCGATTACATACAAACATTCACACAAACATTCATACTTTTGCGATTTATTACTCTCTTAATTTTCTTTTATTTGATCGCTTTGTGGTTTTTTTTTATTATAATGTTGTAATATGCTTCATTAGCTTCTTACCCACCAGCCAGTTTGTGACGAGTAATTATTATGAAGCTTATTTTTTCTTATTTATTGTTTTAATTTTTTTAACCACGGGCTATTATAATATTGAAGCAAAGTACAGCAAAAATCCCAAATACCACTGGTATAGGGTTTTAAAGTATTATGTAACAAGTCATTGTCTTGCCAAGTCTACCAAGGAATTATAGATAATATGTTACACATTATGTATATAAAAATGTAATTTAAAACAAAAAAAATATAAATTGAATGTGCTGTTACCAAATATTTGTTAATATTTGTACTTTTGTAGTTTTTTAAAAATGAAAATCTTGTTACTCAAATTCATACAACAGTGACAATGACTTGCTTACATAACACTTCAAAACCCACCAGCAGTAGTTGGAATTTTTACCATACTTTGCGGTTTTGTAGTAGTATGTAGTGTATTGCCTAATAAATGTGTATTTATAGTCTGTTGCATGAATTTTGAGGTACAATGGTAGACTGGCCTGCCCACATGTTGCGATTTATTATATACTTTTGTTTAACGTCACATTTTTAATACATTTTATATAGAGACGCAACATGTTTGAACTTAAGCCTGGTATTAGATAGTTTTCGTATAACGTCTTCATTTTTAGATGGAAGTAATTGAATATTATTGACAGCGGTATAGTTTAAGCTCTATTAAAATTTTTATTATTGAATAAAATTATTAATGCAAACTAATGACTGTTGTATTATAATAAAATAATCTGTCTTTTATCAAATAGAGAGTAAATAAAT
The DNA here is from genome assembly GCA_035578165.1 of Stenolophus ochropezus. Taxonomy (NCBI): domain Eukaryota; kingdom Metazoa; phylum Arthropoda; class Insecta; order Coleoptera; family Carabidae; genus Stenolophus; species Stenolophus ochropezus. Next base: position 455,678 of record JAQOWZ010000064.1, on the reverse strand, counting down.
GAAATTAAATATAATTTGATCTTTTAATGTAAAAAAATATAAATATTTTTTATAAACCTACATATAAAATAGATTTCCTTTTTATCATTAGATGTAGGGACATTTTTATCAGTAAATAAAATTTTAAGTGTATATTTTTGAAAATATTAGTAACTTACTATAAACCAGGATTTTAGACGTTAGTGAAAATTTTTCTAATACTAAACCATTGCATTATATTTTTTATTTTATTTATGTTTTTCATTGTAAGTATTATTTTATTATCTTTTATCGTTATATTTTTTACATTTTCATTTTATCAAGATTGTCATTGCTTTATTTTTTTTTTTTAGTTTATTTATTATATACTTCTAATCATTTTTTATTTTATTGCCTTTTATAATTCTTTTTATTATACTTTCATTTTGGCAAGGTCCGTAAAATTTGTAAAAGGGGCAATGGTTTTATCAGACTTAAGTTTTTTTTTTATTACCTTTTACAATATCTTACGAACCATTTTTCATGTTGAAATAATCTTTCATTTTTATATTAATTACATGCAGTGAATGCAACAAAGCGCGAAACATAGGACTTTAACATGGGATTTAAAAAAATTGCCTATACTCTCTCTCCCGATAGATTTGGAGCAAAACTATAAGAGTACCAACTTGTCTTCTATTTCAGATAATGTAGAATTTAATTTTGAACAACTGTTTACGGTTGTAGTTTTGTTTTAAATGTATCAAAAGACAGAGTATTCGCAATTTTTTCATATCCCATGATAAAGTCTTATGTTCCGCGTTTCGTTGCACATCCTGTATATTATAATATATTGTATATAATATATTTAACAAATCAAATATTGTCATCATAATAACTTTTTATTATATTACATATTTTAATTTACTTATTTCATTCATATTATTTTGTATTAAATTTATCAATAATGTTTCAACAAACATTACATATTTTGCTTGATAGTTTTTAAATGAATTATAATACAATTTAGATATTATAAATATTTCATTCATATTCATATTTTAAATTTGTCAATTGTTACAATGATTTCTTCTCGTTTAATTAAAATTTTTTAATTTATATATTTAATTCATATTATTCCTTTTTATATTATTACAAATTCTTAATTTACGTTTCAAATTTATCATGAATGTATCCACATGCTTTTATTTTATACTTTAAATAGATCTTTATTGCTTTCTCATATTTGATTTTTAATATATGATTTAATTTTTATAAACATGTAATTAGTATGACATTTTTCAATAATATAATTAGTTTACTGATTAAAATGTAATTGTACATAAGTTGTATTTTTTAACATTATTTTAATATCTTTTACTTTTAACATTAAATATTTGCCTAAAAGTTTTTAAATTAATTATAATACAATTTAGATATTATTAATATTTCGTTCATAATCATATTTAAAATTTGTCAATTGTTTTCAATGATTTCTACTTGTTTAATTTAAAATTTTTAATTTAAATATTTAATTCATATTATTCTTTTTAATCATTACATATTTTTAATTTACGTGAATATTTCCACATACTTTTTTTATACTATAATTTGATCTTTATGGCTTTCTCATATTTGATTTTGAAAACATGTTTCAATTTTTATAAACATTTAATTAATATGACATTTTTTTGTTATATAATTAATTTACTGATTAAAATGTAATTGTACATTTGGTTTTTTTTATGATTTTAATATATTTCACTTTTAACATTAAATATATTGCTTGATAGTTTTTAAATTAATTATAATACAATTTAGATAATATAAAAATTTCCTTCATAATTATATTTAAAATTTGTCAATTTTTTTCAATGATTTCTGCGTGTTTAATTTAAAATTTCTTTAAACACTACATTCGTTGTGAATCCTTCTTTTGAATTTTTAGTAATATTTGAATCTGGCAATTTAATTTTCAAGTTACTGGCCGATCTTACCCTCGACATCGCAACATACAATTGGCCATGTGAAAAGACTGGATTTTCTAAATTTATTCCTACATAATTAAATGTTTGGCCTTGGGATTTATTTATTGTCATTGAGAAAGCTAATCTTATTGGGAATTGCCTTCGTTTCAAGGTGAATGGTAAATCTGTTTCGGTAGTTAAATCAAAACGTGGTAAATAGAGCCGGCTACCTGCACTCTGTCCTGTTAGAACTTCTACATCTAAATAATTAGTTTTCATGTCTTTTATTATGAACCTTGTTCCATTACACAGACCACGCTTTGAATTCATATTTCTTAATAACATTACTATTGCTCCAATTTTTAGTGTTAATTTGTGAGGAGGCATTCCGGTTGGTGTTAGGCCATTCAATAATTCGGCGGGGTAATTAATTTTGTTTATCTCATCACATTCACAAGAATCAGCACTTAAATATACTCTAGATGACCCTACAACTTTATTTAATACGTGTTCATTAATTATCATTGTGTCATCATTTTTTGGTGCTAAAATGGCTCTATCTGTAAATTTATAAATATCATCAGGTTGTATGACATCTTCACCGAATATTTCATTTGCTAGACATGTTTCGGAAACGCAATGTGCAGGAATTTTGACAATTTCATTTTCACCGTTGCCTATTTTTAATAAATATTCTGAAAATTCTTTTTCGTCTTTATTTACGCGCATATTTTGTTTTAATGAAAATTTTGTAAATAGTGGCCATAAATGACTTTTTACAACACATGTTTCAATTATTACAGTTCGATGGTTTGTGTAATTGACTATTGGCAAGCACTGTCTGAAATCGCCACCTAAAACTATAACTTTTCCCCCAAATGGTATTTTATTATCCATCAAATCTTGTAATAATAAATTTATTGCATCGAGTGCGTGTTTTGGTATCATTGTTACCTCATCACAGATTATTACACTTGCCTCTTTTATTAATTTACCCGCTTTGCTATTTGATTTCACTCTACATACACATCCGTCATTTACAGGCACTGGTAACTTGAATACTGAGTGAACTGTTTGACCACCTTTTAACAGAGTAGCTGCTATTCCCGTCCAAGCTACAGCTATAACTTTTTGATTTTGGCCCCTTAAAATACTTATCAATGTGTTATACAGAAATGTTTTCCCTGTTCCCCCGGGACCGTCAACAAAGAAATATCTACTTGTGCAATTATTGTCATTTACGGCATTTAATATGTTATTTAAAATTTCTATTTGGTCTCTGTTAAATAAAGCTACATTTTGTTCTCCCTCTAATTTTTCGGCTGCTACATCAAAAGAATTAGTTTCATTTTCTAAATCATCAATATTTTCGGGTTGGGGCAAACCGAAATCACTTAAGGTGAATTTATGCATATCGAGTATTTCCTGTATTTTTAATAAACATTTACTTTGTGCAACTTTTTCAGAATTATGTAATAAATAGTCTTCCATTAAATAATGTTTAAATTTTTCCCATAAGCTTAAGGCATTGGTTGACGTATGGAAGCAAATTAAATAAGCAAATAATTCACGTAATTGTCTGGGAAATTTACTCAACACAGCCTCGTCTAAACAATTTTCGCACTCTTTATCATTAGCTAAAAGACCTAATGCACGGGCAGCTTCCTGATATGTATTATATAATTTTCCGTCGACGGTACGCAAGTCTTCGAAGCTTGTGACACCTTTTGCATGCACTAAAATTAATCTTAAATGAAATCTTTCAATATCTCTAGGGCTAACGGAAATCATTCGGCCGATAGGTGGCTTTGTCTCACGTTGTCTAGCTTTCCATGCATTATTAACAAATACATAATATTTAGGAATTTCCATGTAAACATATTGCCGGGCATTAACGTCTATTTCATTGAGTAGGAACCAAGCTGTTAATGTTGTATTTTTTTTCGCTGCTCGTTCAACAGCTTTTTTTTCTTGACCGTTAGTGAAAAATACCGCCTGTTGATTTTTTAAATGTACTGCTAATTCCATTATTGTATGAGACTTGTCATGCAACGGATATTCTAAAAGCCTCCAACAACATTCTGGGGCAGATACATACCTAGCATCTAAATAACCGTTTATTTCATCCCACTGTACAACTTTATTTTTATCAAGCTGTCCTAATTTGACGCTCGCGCAATCATGCCCCTTGCACAAATAATCACAAATATATTTTATACTTTTTACTGATGCGCATATTTCAACATTTATGTGGGTTCTATATTTTTTTAACAAATACGGATTGTACGGAACTATCCACCTATTGTCTACCGTGTATTTAACTAAACCATTTTTCCAAAGAATGTACATTTTTGCATTATTATTTGACCGTTTATACAGGGGGTAACCGTTAATGTTTTCATGTGTTTCATTTCTAAAATCTTTAGGGAACATTTTTGAACATTTATTTTCGTTCATACACGGCGAATTTTTGTTTAGAATACCGCACGGACCGTGAATCATATGTGAACGAACTAATTGGTACAATTCCGGTTCTGCGTCCTCGTCGGGAATTTCTGCACTGACTATTTCGTCAATGTCATCTTTGTTACGGATTTTACTTGCACTATCTAAAGTTAATAATAAATGCATGTGAGGCAGACCGCGTTTTTGGAATTCAATTACATATATGAATGCCACAACTTTCCCAAAAATATTGTCATGTAAAAATTCATGCAACATACTTTTTATTTTTCCGTTAAAAACTCTGGCGGTTATGTCTGGGCGGTCTGCAGAGGTTTGACCCTCGCGCAACTGTTGTACAATTTCTGGCCATTTAGGGTTACATGTCACTGTTATAAATAAATCAGGGCGGCCAAATTCTCTAACAATAGACATGGCATTTTGGTACATTTTTAGCATGAATCGACTACCACCTTGAAATGTAGACGGTAGAATAATCATGGTGCCTGCTTTTCCGCCTTCATTCTCTGCCAAATTATTAATGTGGTCCATCAACCCACTATATAGCTCTACCCTGAGAGTAGGCTGATTTAGTCTAATGTACGTTAATCTTTCGGCTTCGACTTTAACATACGCATCTACAATGTATTGTTGGGTTAGTTTACCGGCTTCTAAACATGGGTTAAATGTGTTTCTAACCGCTAATCTGTTCATGTAAAACTGTAACATGCTTTGTTTTTTAATACCGTCAGCTTGTTTTGAATTCATGTTCCAACCACATTCACCGCGAGGAAATAATAAAGGATAGGACATGGGGTCGCAGTTTTCACTAAACTGATTAATTCGAACTAAACCGCCAACTTTTGGGTGGACACAAATGTCCCTATCTATTGGTGGCTCACCGTCATTGGACGTAAAAACAACTGCCACCTCATTACATGTGGGGATATTGTACCTACGTTTATCTTTTTTTCTGTCATTTACAATCCACAAATTTATTTCTGGCACCGACTGATTTGTTTGGTTAGCTTTGGCTAATTCCCGCTGCTCTACTTCTTTCAACATCATATACGCCTGACAATACGGATTAACCTCCCTAAGTATTACATCTAATTGACCCATGATATTTGGCTTACAATTTTTATTATACTCTACGTTCATTCGTTTCTCTAACGCTTCATTTGAATTAATTATGTATAATTGGGCATATTTTTCTGTTTCATTTGGTTTAGGGTACATTGAGCTGGCAGAATCATGGTAAATTTGGCCGTGGATACGGAAACAGTAGGGCCCTTTGCCTGAAGGCGCAGCAATTTTAGCCCCAAACGATGCAAATGCTAACGCGCTATTGTATTGTCTAATATTTTCTCTAAAGTTTCTGCTATCTGAATCTTTACCTAACATTAGATTTTTAATATATTCAGGGAACTCATTTAATTGATCTACGTTTAATTTTCCTTTTCGACAGCAGTAAGTGAATTTGCCGTCTGACGGTTTTTCATATGAAAAATTAACAGAGGAACAATGTGAACAGACAACATTCATTGGTCCCAAAGAATGGGGCTCAATTTGAACTCCTAATCCTTTTCTAGCTAACATATAGTTATCATTGGAAACCTTGTTTTTACGCGCTTTTATTTTATTTTTATTAATCATATTATTTTTTGTTAGTCTTTCTTGTTTCTGTTCTACAGTTTCAGTTTCAACCAAATTATCAAAATTATCTCTATACTTTTCTAAACGTTTTTGTTTTTGTTCAGGAGTTTCATTCTTAATGTACTCTTTAAAATTGAATTTTAACTTTTGTAACCTATTCGTTTTTTGTTCAGGATTTTCCTTGTTTATATAATTATTTAAATTAAGTTTAAGTCTTTCTAATCTACTTTCCTTTTGTTCTACAGTCTCATTTTGTACATAATTATTAAAATTTGTTTTGAGTCTTTCTAACCTATATTCTTTTTGTTCGGTAGTTTCGTTTTGCATACAAATGTTAAAATTTGTTTTGAGTCTTTCTAACCTATATTCTTTTTGTTCAGTAGTTTCATTTTGCATGTAATTATTAAAATTTGCTTTTATTCTTTCTAACCTATCTTCCTTTTGTTCTACTGTTTCATTTTGTACATAATTATTAAAATTTGTTTTGAGTCTTTCTAACCTATATTCTTTTTGTTCGGTAGTTTCATTTAGAATGTAGTTATTAAAATTTCTTTTAAGTGTTTGTAACCTATTATTTTTTTGTTCTAATGTTTCATTTACAAGATTATTCAAATTAATTTCTTTCTGTTTCTCTATACGATGTGTTTTTTTTTCAGGTGTTTCAATAACCACGTATTTTAATTTATAGTCGTAATTTGATTTTAGACGTTTAGCTCGTTCTTCCTCTGTTTCATTTGCTTTCCGTTTAAAATAATTTTCCCTTAAATTTTGCTGACGAGTTACTGGAAAAACTGTTAAATTACGTGTACGAAACATTTGTAAAACATGTGACCGAAGTTTACTATTGTCATAATTTTCATGCTCCGGATTACGGTTAAATAATATACTCGTGAAAAATGCAATGGCAAATAACCCACAATCGTAACTATTAGTTTGCTGCTGAACTTGTACAAATCTAACTGACGGTCTGTACGGAAACAATCTTTCTAAATATAAATTTACATCAGCGTTTGAACATTTTGAATTCATGCTATCATAAATTATTATTTCAGTACCATCATAGTATGCCGTCAGCCAATGACCGACACTACTAATATTCGCACCTGATACGAATAAAATTTGTAAATGTTTAGTTCCCTGTCTGATTGGTACTATTCGGTTTGGAGCATTCAAATAAATCGTAGGCTGAGGATTGAACTCAGTCATGGACCGGACTAATGAGAAATAATAATCGATATGTATATCTTCTAAATATCCCGCAGGATTTATTAATGTGTTAATATCTCGGTCTATCAATGGAATTTGATTGCCTATCGGCTTATTTCGTAAATTTAAATTATTTAGTCCCGTCTTTTCTACTATATTTATTTTATGAACTTTATTATCTAATATAATTGACGATCCATTGGTACTATTTGGTGTAACCTGAGTCTTTTTTTCTAAATTACGTTGGTTATCTACTTTGTTTATTATATTATTAATTCCCGTATTGTTACTATTATTTTTATTTGCTACATCATTTTTATGTTTTTGTTTACGCTTAAGGCTGCTGACTCTATTCTTATTTGGCATTTTGATATATATGTATGTATTTGTTGTAAGAATAGGATTTAAAAAACTTACTCTTTTTTTTGGGTGCGTTGTTTTTTTTTTCAGAATTATAATTACCAACAGTTTTGACAGGTTACTTCACTGATTAGAACTGGATCGATTTTTTTTCTTTTCGAACGATAATATGTCACACTCTTCTCTCCACTGCAGTCAATTTATGTACCTACATTAAAAATATAATTAAATACACATATGACATTACTTTCGTAATGCTAAAATAATTATTCGAGAGGCATTTAACATATATTACAGAGCATAACCAAATTAATTAAATAAAATTAATTAGAAAAATTCTCACCTTAGATTTGTCTAGTGGTACGAATAACGGGATTTTTATAAATTTTTCAAATTGCAGCAGAACAGAATAACAATAAATGAATTTTTAGACACAATAGAAATTATTGCAAAGAATTACAATAGATAATACTGCTTCACACACAAAGGTGAAAAAGCAATAAAGTAAACAAATATTGTTTCCAAAGGGTGATATGATCAAAAGTTTAAATATTTAAATATTATCGGTAATACCTATTCCTCATTGACCGGTTATCATTATCGGTAAAGTAGATACTTAAAAAAAATTAGAACCGAAAACATTAATTACCAATGATGCATTTTAAAAATGAGTACAATTTTAAATAAGATTTTATTGTAGCATAATTCTGTATGAATACAATAATAAAATAAAAAAATTAAATTCCAGATATTATAAGATCTGATTCAAATTTACCTTTTATATAATTAATATAAACATACAAAGTTGAGTAGCACGTGCAAGTCGATGGCTTATTTCAAAATGGCAATATTCAAAAAAGGTTGCAGCTTAAATCTCTTCATTCTCGGCACTAGGTGTGTCATAGGAAGCTTTTACCTCCACAGGGACTATTTTTATATAGAAACCCGTGCGAACCATAGTTGATCAGCCTAGACTTCAATGTTAATAAATTATAGGTTCAAATCAAATAAATTATATCTTACCTTTCCATTTTTAAAAATTACACATTCCCGATATATTCTTCACAGATTTTTTATACCTCAAATAATCACATTTTCCTCATTACCCAGATAACTATAAGTATATAAGTAAATAAAAACACTTGATTATTCTACAATAATTGTTATATTAGTGGTGATCGTTTCGTCCTTTCGGACATCATCAGACTACATAATTAAAGTAATACACATGTTTTGACAGCAATTTTAATAGCCTCATGACTGAATGTACGATAAGGGTAGGAGTAACAACAGGGGCACGTTCAAAAATTAGTGTAAAGAGTATAGGTATACTCTAGGTTGAGCATGATCACATGACTGAGGTTTTAGAAGTTTTTGAACGTTTCTAGTTACGTACTTTGATTTTGACAAACAATATCACAACCTTACTTTTAAATTTGAATATGAATGAAAGAAATTATATCTGTTTCCTGCTTGATGTGGTAGCAAAACATATTTTATATTTACTGGTATGTGAATAATATTTGTGTGAACTGGATTTTATATAATGTACATTATTTTTTATTTTTTTCTTAGTAAAACTATTGCGTCTTCTATCACCCCAATAAATTTAAAATCAACTACATTAATATCCATTGCATTTGTATTAATAATTTATAATAACAGATTAACATCTAGCGCTTCTTGACAGCTACCTTTCTTACCCTACTAGTTTTACAGGGTACGAAGAGTAAACTCTAGAGTACGCACTCTGAATTTATGAACGCACATAGAGAAAACTCTCAGAGTATACTCTTTGGTATTTGAACGTTATAGTGTATACTCAGTACTCCAGAGTAAGGTTTTGAACGTACCCCAGACATGTACGCTGTGTCATATGACGCGCTTTGTTCAAATTCCAGATTTAAATTTCTTCTCTGTATATCTTTATTATTGTTAATTATTATATTTTTCATTTTATTATAAATCTTAGAAACTCCATTTAATTATTTAACTATTTGTGCTTTTGCTGGCATATATGTTCGTACTCCACTGTTCTTTGGAAATAACTGTCATTGCTATTTATATTTCTCCTGTATTGATTTATTATTGTTCATTCCTTGTTAATTGTATATTCCAAAAGAGTTGCTCATTTTTCGTTAATGTTTGTGTTTAAAGATCTCTGTATTTCCAAATTTCATCTTTATTATTTTATTTAAAATTATTGCATTCTTATATTAAAAATAACTATAACTTTGTTTATAAATTTAATTACTATACAATAATATTTTTGAATTAATAAATCTATATTTTTAAATAATAAATACACATAATTTTTATAGGTTTAACAATACCGTTTAAACCAGTCTGTAAAATTTGTTTCTTTGTATATCAGAAAAAATCAATATTTTAATAGTTAAAAAAAATCACATAGATGTCACTCTTTATGAATTTCATTGCATCTGCTAAAGAAGGAATCGATATAATTATTCAACAATTAAATATGTTTACATTTAATTTTATATGTATATGAATAAAAATATTATTTTTAGGCATAAATGAAATTTATTATTCTAAACAAAAACAAGAACATAATAATATTTTGAATACTTTGTGACATATCAAACTAACTGGTGGCGCTAGTGTTGTTTTATTTATTTACAAATCACCAGTATGATGTGAAAAGAAGCAAATTATTTACAACTGACTTCTTATTTTGTAAATCTAAAATGATTTTTTTTTGACAGGAATAAGGACATTTTATTTCCAAAAGTTTAAATCCGTTTTCGGTTTTGATAAAAATATCATCACTACATGCTAAGTATGGTTGGTTAGATAATATTACAACACAACAAGTCCATTTTCATGTATAATATAATTAGTTGAAGCTTGAAATACTGATTTCGCTTTACTTTCGGTTTCCAAGCCATAACGCATAGCTTGATTACAATAAAAATTGTAGCCATTAATTCTTATCAACAACATTTTCATTATAATAATCATTGTCATATTTTCTCTGTACCAATCTAATTCTATTGGTACATATGTACATCTACAATGAAAGAGTTCATTACAGAATATATAGTATTATTGCGAATTTGTCTATCGTATGAAATATTTATGACGGTTTTTATTTTTTGATTTCTTCTTTCTACTGATTTTATTTTTGCACTTCCAGCCCTATTTAATGTGCTTTCAGTTTCAATTTTTCTAAACTGCACTTGTAAAGGCTTGTTCCAAATCATAGACTGATTAGTTTTGGACTGTATTTTAGAATTTTTATTTAAATGTGACTTCACTACACAGTTATAGTTAAAGATAAAATTATAGAAATAACACCTATGATAAACAACAACTTTGTTTCTTCCAGTAGTTTCATTTGTACAAGTTGTGATACACATACATTGCTAACTTCTTTACATTTCTTAATAACATGAAGTCTCTTTATGATAATACAGCAAAATGAATATCTAGTCTTATTGATTTTAAACGCATAATAAAGTCTAATACTTATATTTTCAGCAATGTCAAAATGACAAGATAATTTGACAACTATATTTTGGATGCGTTCAAATATGTGTTACACAGTCGGATTACTGAATGTAACCATTAAGAGTGAATATTAAAATTTAAAGACACTAATAAATTTAATTAGAACACAATATTTTTTTAATAAAAATATTATAAATATATCTTAACAATTAACAATGGGTTTTTAGGATCCCGAAAATTTACAAATTAGCAGCTAACAATCAAAGCCGTCCATTATCTTTTAAATTGTCGGTAACCTAAAGGCTCATTGTTAAATTTTAAATATTTTTTGTTTCTAAATAAATCTCTTTAAAATATATCTTATAATTTAAATAGGGACACTTCGTTCGACAAATTTTAATTGAATAAAATATATGAAATAATAATGTTCATAAAGTAATTTTCATTTACTATCCAATGAATATAAAAGAATAATAATATATTTTAAAATTATATATGTTTATAACTACAGAATAATAATTAAAACTAACTGTGAGAACTTGCAAATCCTGCTCGCAACTTTCATCATCCAAAATTAACCTTAAACTAATTTTCATGCAATTCATTCACTGTCACATTCGACTGAGAGCGTATGTCATCAAACTTATTTCTCGATTAATATTTGGTTTCAGAAAGTGTTTATTGTTTGAAATATCAATTAAAATGAATAATTGGATAGATACTTTATTTTTTTAAACGTTTTCATTTAAAAAAATCATCTCACTCCATAACAAAATATAATAGAATTTTTAAAAATCTAATCTTTGTTGTAATCAATTTCATCATTTCAATTTGATGAAATGCATAAATAATGTATAAAATGCAGTTACTTACAGTTTAATATAATCCAGATACAAAATTCAAAATAATTATTGTACAATAAATTGTTAAACATTTCTTTCAAAAGGGTATGAAGGAAAGGTTTGTCAGTATTTTTAAATAAATGAGTTTATGACTGAATGCGACGCACCTTGTTTGATTTCCAGAATTTAGTTTTATGTGAATAGTGTTATTATCCGTATTTTTACGATATTTCTTTTCTATAAATATAATCTTGTTTGGATAACTTACCAATTAAAAACTATAACTGAAATAAAAACACATCTAAATACAGCCAAGAAAATATAAAATTACACACTTACATTACAAAATGTAGTGTAATTTTACTTTTAAACTAATTTTACTATATATTTCTCCAAGCAAATACAATACTTGCATTATGATTGTTTAATTATAACTGACGTTTTGACAAACGTCATAAGTCATGAAAATTTAAATATTGTAAATAAGGTTTGCCGTAAATTATTATGTACAATGCACTTTTATGATAATCAGTTACATTTCAGTAGTGTTATTATCAGTAAATTTATGTTATTTCTCTTCTATAAATGTACTCTTGTTTGGCTAACCAATTAAAAATTGTAACTGAAATGAAAATACATATTAAAATACAGTGAAACAAATTTAAAATGATATACTTACATCACAAAGTGTATTGTACATATTCTTTTAAACATAGATTACTTTTATTTCTGTATATTTGTCTTTGAAAATATAATACTTGTACCACGAATTTTTGACGGCTCTAACGTATGATAAACGTGAAATGTCAAAAAAGAAATATTTTAAATACACCACATTTAACATTCAGTATATTTGTATATATTTCGCTCACTATTATAATATATGAAAACATAATTCAATTCATAATATCTGTTCACATTTTCCAAAAAAATCAAATAAAAGTTTCATATTGAATTGTCAAATTTGACGGATGAGAACCGTGATTCTTCTTAAATGTAGACATGGCCTCTGGGATCCATTGTTTCAGTGTACCAATTTTACGCAGTTTTTATTTTTTTAAACAAAAACCACTCACAGTAAAAATATGAGACCCCCAAAAGGCACTCCGACACAATAGTCACTACAACTTGGAAAAAAAATTACAGCAATTACTCGAATGGTCTAGGAGTTTGAGCTGGACAAACGATGCCTGATCGTCGTGATGAATCCAAATATAGATAGATAGATAGATAGATATATAGATAGTGAATCAATCAAAATAGTATATGATTTAACAAGCATAATATGTAGGCTATATTACACGAGGATGTAATTAAAAATTCGAGCGGTAGCGAGTATATTTAATCATCCGAGTGTAATTCAGGCATATAAAAAATCTGATATTATTTGTTAATATTCAGTTAGTTGTGAGTAGTTCATATATAGCTTAACAGAAGGCGCCACAGTAGCACTTAAATGTCAAAATAACTATTCAAATTGTATTTATTATACTTTTATAATCATTTATATCGATATTTATAATAAAAAATATATTATTAATAAATTAACAGTTTATTAAAATGTTATGTGTTAAATTATATGCTCTATTTATTATAGAAAAGTGTAGCATGTAATATAACATTTCATATTACACTTGTGTAATATGAGTAGTATATTATATGTAGTATAACACGTATAATGTACCCATATTTCAATAGTTGTAGATAAAGGTAATTTAGGCACTAACCTGTTAAATAATACTGTCACAGATGTAAAAGAAATAATAAAATGAACATATTACACAAATACATTTGATAATATTTTAAAATTCTACAATTAAAGTATATGATTCAAGGTCACGTCATTTCTGTTTTTTAAGCTCATTCATCTGACTTGTTGGCGCCATTTTTTTACTTGCGAATCAAAAAAAAAAGTAAAACTCAAAATAAATATTAAAGACAGTATTATGCTAGTTCCACCTATCAAATTTCAAAACTTATCTATCCATGAGTGGATGACTACAGCTGAGAATTATCACTGTTGATGTATTGTCATTAATCCCGACCGATTAAGAAATAAAATAAATTTTACATAATGTACTCACTGCGCAGAATTTTAAGAAATATGTAACCTATTCTTGACCAAGTCCTAATTTTAATTGCAATCAAACTAAAACAAAACTTATTCAATTTCTAAAATACGTACTGATCATATGAACAAAAATGAAAAAACACAAATTCTAAATTTATTGAAACAATATTATATATATATATATATATATATATATATATATATATATATATATATTAATCAAATTAAACACAATATAAGAATAAATAACGAAATTCCAGTTTACACAAAATCATATAAATACCCTTAAATACATAAGGAAGAAGTACAGACTGAAATTAAAAAAAATGCTAGACCAAAACACTGTCCTTCAAATTCGCTATGGTCCAGTCCCATCTGGGTTGTTCCTAAAAAACTTGACGTTTCTGGAAAACGTAAGTGGTGTATTTTAATAGATTATAGGAAATTAAACGACAAGACTTTAGGAGACAAATATCCATTACCCAACATAACCCACCTTTTAGATCAGCTTGGACGATGCCAACACCACACGACATTAGACTTAGCAACTGGATTCCACCTGATCGAAATGTGCGAAAATGACATACAAAAGACAGCCTTTAATACCGAAGACGGACCTTACGAATTCTTACGTATGCCTTTTGGTTTAAAAAACGCCCCAGCTACGTTCCAAAGGGTTATGGACAATATTTTACACGGATTAACAAATAAAATTTGTTTAGTTTACCTGGACGATATAATATTTAGTACCAGATTATAAGAACACATCACCAATTTAAAGTTAGTTTTCGATAGACTTAGACAATCAAATTTCAAAATAAAACTGGACAAATCAGAATTCATAAAGAAAGACGTCGCCTACCTTGGGCGCATCGTAATAACGGAAGGTGTTTGCCCTAACCCTGGCTAAATAGTTACTATTTAAAATTGTCCTATTCCTAAAACTGTTAAACAAATCAAAGACATCAAACTTGAAATGTAACCACTTATTTTACTTTCTGTATATTTCTTGAATCTGCTATGATAGTCGCCAAGTAGATATTTGTTTTGCGTATTTTGCTAGCTTATTATGAGAAGACAAGACAATATCTTGTATATTGTTTATATCAACGTGATTCATTTTTAGTTATCTCATTTTTTGTGTAAAGGATATATTGTGTCCGTATACTAATCATTTGATATCTCTTCAGTGTTCAATATTTTTACTATCACGCTGTTTTCTATAATACCACTTCTCCATATTTCAGAAGTTCGGCATTATGCAGGACGTTTCCTTTAAAATAACTCCAAGATGAAGAGCCTGTAGTCCATTAATGACTATAGATGCTACATGGCCTCATTTAGTAGGAATAGTCAACTAGCTCCAGTCAAATTGTTTAAAGAGCATACATTTTACCACAGTTTTTAAAATAAAATGTGTGAACTTGAGTTAGATAATGTAAATAATACATTGGAAATATAAATTTTAATTTAATTTCTTTTGTTATTCAAAATACAAAACAAATAATTAATAACTGCCAATGAGTTGCAAATTTGTGTGCTAGTTCTGCATTAGCTTCCTGTCATAAATAAATAATTTAAAGTAAAAATAAGTAAATATAAAATAACATTGACTATTAAATTACTTAGCAATGGCCAATAACAACATTGCTGCAATTTAACCGACTATGTATCTATTACGGTTTAAGATTTGTGTTTATAAATCACAAATCTGATAAATTTAACCTCAACACTGAGACGTACCCTGCAACGATTAGGAAAAATTGACAAGAAATTTTAAAAGTTAATATTTACGCTATTTCGTAATTATCTGTATATTTACTAAAACGTAAAGATTAAAACCTATTATGATATGAGCTGTAATGACAATGAGATGTCATTATTGCCGCAGATAACGACAACAAACAAATTAAATCCAGAAATAAAATTGGTATAGTTCTTGCAAAGTTATTGTAGAACCGCGGGAATTTTTAAGCCTCAGAACAATTTTCTATTAGATATTAGTAGAATTTTTCTAGTATGTACGTAATTACAAATTCAATTTTGTAATGTGATTACATATTTCATCTAAAATATCTCTGCTTTTCTATATAAGTTTATAGGGTATTATCCCTTCCGTTTCAAAAGTCAAAAGTCGCATTTCTACTATATCACTGCGAAGACTATACGTAACAAATATTTCGCCATGTTCAATTATTTGCTTTTCAATATTTCATTTATTAATTTTTAGGGGTTGTAAATAAAATGTAATTATGTGTATACATAATAATGAGATATGAACAACAATACGTTGTCTGTAAGACATGATAGCACATGTGGCTTTCCGGCGAGTAGTGTGCTCGCCATGTGGGTGGCTGATGCAGCATCTTAGTCAGGGCCCGATCAGGTTGGTGTTGTCAGGGCTGGGCAGCACGGTGTACCTCAGCAGCAGGACCCCCTGTGCGCCTCTTTTTGAATGGTGTACTGCAAATATAATAATTACATTACCAATTTTTACAAACACGTGAACAAGTCATTCGTTTTCTACAATTCGCGTATTCTGTAATTGGTTTAAAATAATGAAATAACATTATTTGTAAAATATTGCATTTTCTATATCTTCCGTAATGGCGAATTCGGCCGATTAGTAGACATTGATATTTGGAATTTGACTGTGATATCTTAAGAGGTGCGCATCTCATAGAAAAGTAATATATGTACGCGTGTCATTCGGATCAGAACGCAGTAACCCGTCATATTCTCCGCCTTACCTTTCTTGAAGAGGATGTTGGCGGCATCCTTGACTTGTAAAGCTTGTTCGGTCTGCTTCAGCAACACATCCATCCCGGTCTTCACCCCGTGCACCTCTGTATTCAGGGCCATGTGCCCGCTGTGCAGGTCCTCCTTTACACGCTGTAGCTCGCTTCTGGTTTCACTCATTTCTGTGGAGGTGAAGGCTTTTAATATGTTATAAATGTACACAATCATATATAACCGTAAGTTTATTTTAACGTGACACATAGAATTTATCATATCTATGGTTACAAGAGATTTGATTGACAGCGTTAATTTTAAAATGAAACATAACAGATATAATATTGACGTTATTTAATAATGAAATACATTTATAATATTAGTATGTGGGCAAATCTGTCGTTTCTAGGGTTATTTTGAAGTTTATATTTTAATTCTTTAATTATTATGCTAACCAGTCCTGGATTGACAGTAGACAACAGCATTTTATTTCGCAGTCAAATAAACTTGAAATAAAGTATTTATTTAGTGAATATCTAAAGGTGATTTTTACATATATCTCCTTAGCTTTCTATTACACATAAAGTGATTTCATTTACTGAGAAAAAAGAGCTAATAAATGAATTGGAAATTGCGAAGGAAAGAATAGAAAAACTCGTAAAAAAGAAAATAAAGAATAATTTAGTTATATCAGGAATACAGATTAAAAAGGAGGAAAAAGCTAATATTAGATTTAAGATAGAGAACTTACTAGAAGAGAATTTAAACATCAAAGTAAAATCAAGAAACCTATAGGTCAAACCAGTTGTATAATAGAAATGGATATATAGGAAGATTAAATGGAAATACTTAAAGCAAAAGGAAAATTAAAAGGTAAAAATATATTCATTTATTCAGAAATGACCTATAACGAAAAAGCAATCCAAAAGAATATATGGGACGCCACACGAGCAGAAAGGAATAAGAAAAATGGTGCGAATGTCAAGGTAGGATACCAAAAACTGATTATAGATAATAAAATATGGAAATGGAATAACAAGCAAATAAAATGGAACCCGTAGAAAACAACGAAAATCCAAAAACTGCAAAAAACTAACAATGAAAACTGCAAAACCGAGTGAAACGAAGACAACTAAGCAGGGGATAAGGATAATGAATTATAGTAGTCTATTAGAAATAAATATATTAATCAAAGCTGAATTTATTAAAATCGGAACATGGAACATAAAAGAGATAACAGAATACATGAATGAATACGGAAAAGAACCAGAGATAATAGAATACATGAACGAATACAGAATAGACATATTGGGTATAAGTGAGACGAAAAAGGTAGAAAGAAGAATAGTAAGACTTAATAATGAACATTCTCTATACTATTCAGGTGTTGAATTAGGAAATAGAGTAAAATAGGGTGTAGGATTTATTATAACGAATGAAATGAACAAAAGAGTAATTAATATTGAAGAAATAAATTCAAGAATAATAAAAATAACACTACAATTACGAAATACAATTAACTTGATTCAATTATATGCTCTAATAGAGGGAGAAGAGAAGAAGATAATAGAAGATTTCTATGAAGAGCTACAACATTTAATTGATCAAATAAAAGATAAGAACGAAAAGTTGATAGTAATGGGAGATTTCAACTCAAGAATAAGTAATAATCAAACGAGAGGACTAGGTTATATGGGAGAATGTGAAGAAAAAAAAACTGTCAACAGGAACAGTAAAAACATGATACAGTGCATTGAGAATGAGTTACTAATAGAAAACACATTCTGGAAACAAAATCTTAAGAATAGATATACTTTTGTGGCTAAAGAAAAAAACGCTAAAAGTATTACTGACTACATCACCTACACTAAAGACCTACAACATCAAATACTATATGTTAAAACAGCTCCAGAGACAGGAATAGGATCTAACCACAGATTGGTTACAGCAAGTATAAAAATTGAAGAATTAGAAAGGCAAAAGAAAGTAAAATACTATAAAATCAAGGTATAAATTGAAAGAAGAAAATATAAGAAATATTAAGAAGAAACCAACAACCAGATTATAATGCAAGAAAGAGTCCAGAGTGAACGAAACATGGATGAAAGATAAAATAAATTAAAACAAATACTCTACACAACAGCAGAAATAGTATGCGGGAAAAATTGTATAAATCCTAACCTAAAACAAACGAGCTGGTGGTCAGACAATCTGAAAAGTAAAATTAAACAAAAAATGTAGACTGGAAAAAATACTTACAAAATATGAATGAACAAGATAAAACAAATTACATAAAATTAAGGGACGACGTAAAAACAGTTAGAAATGCAAAACGAAGAAGCTGGGAAAAATTTGGTGAAGAACTAAATGAGAGCTATTTAAATAATAACAAAAAATTTTGGAACCACATTAGAAACACGAAGGGCAGGAAGAAGAAAGAAATAAGAGCAAGAAAAAACATACAGGGATAAATTATAACGAATAACATAGAAATACTAAAAATATGGAAAAATTACTATGTAGATATGTTCAAAGAAGAACAAATACACAAACAGAGAATAGAATTACCGGTTCAAAGCCAGCAAGGCGAAATAGTGGAAGAAATAGAGATGAAGAAGCCCTAAAAAAATTAAAACTGGAAAGGCAAGTAGAACAAACATAATAGAACCTGAAATAATAAAGTCGTTAGGAAAGGAAGGAAAAAATGGTTACATTTAATTCTCAATGAAGCATGGAATACTCAAAAAATTCCTGAAGTCTGGCAGAAGAACTTAACACTACCAATTCACAAGAAAGAAGACCACATGAGTTATGAAAATTATAGAGCTATATGTCTCTCATCAATGACGTTCAAAGTATAAACAAATATAATAGAAAGAAAACTGAGGAACCAGATAGCAAACAAGCTAGAAGACGAACAAGCGGCTTATTGCACGAACAAGCAAACAAACGACAATATAACTATCATAAAAAAACTTGATGGTGAGAGCAATATATAGTGGAGAGAAATTATTTCTAACATTTATAGATTTAAAATCCGCGTTCGATAATATTGAATGAAAGGCAATATGGAAATGTCTAAGAGACTTAAATGTTTCTCAAAAACTCATACATTTAATCAAAAATATATGCACAGGTGCAACTAAATGGCGAAAGGGGTTAAACAGGGCGATGACCTTAGCCCACTACTCTTTATAATAGTAATGGATAAAATAAAAAAGAACACAAACAGCAAAAGTAACCCAATAATAATAGGATACAGAAACTTAGTCCCAACGAAAATATCATATCTGTTATATGCAGATGGTATTTTTCTAATAGCTAAGTCACAAAGAAATATGGAACACCTAATAAATGTCTGGACAGAAGAAATAAGATCTCTAAAAATGGAAATAAATACAAACAAAACGAAAGTCATGATAATAAATGAGAAAAAAATCAGGGAAGAAAAAAAAAATTTACATCCAGTAAAACAAGACTAGAAGCATTTGAATATTTAAGAACTATATTAAGTAATAATGGGAAAATAGATTTAGACTTTAAATATATACCATTCTATAAATAAACAGATATTCAGTAAAAATGAAATGGATCTAAAAACTAAAATAAGAGTTTACAACATTGTAGTACTTCCGACAGAACATGAACCAAAAAACAATCCTATGAAAATGAAATACCTTAGAAAAATTAGTGGAAAAACAAAACTAGACAAAATAAGAAATGAACAAATACGACAAGAATTAGAACAAGAAACGATTATAACAAAAATAGAAAACAAACAATTGAGGTGGTATGGACACATACAATGTATGGACGAAAATAGGATAGTTAAAAAATAACAGAAACAAAGAAACACAATAAAAGAAAGAGGGGAAAACCAAGGAAACAGTGGATATACCATATTGAAAAAATCGGTACAAAAAGAGGAAAGATCCCACAGGAACTCAAAAATCTAACTCAGGACCGGGCAGGATAGAAAGCGTGGATAAAAGAGAACTCAAAGAATATAACTCAGCCGACATCCTAAAGAGCATAAGGTCAACTGTGAAGAAGAAGAAGAATTATTACACCATATTTCCATTCTATATATTGGATGCTTTTTTTTTCAAGGTGCACATAGCAAAATAATAACATAGGAAATCAATTTTTCGTAGACTGTTGTTTATAAAAGAAGGATGAACTGATAAAACTTAAATATTATTTAATATCCAACAGACAGTAAGGGGCAGGGCGCAGAAAACGGTTTGGAAGTACACAATTACTAATCCGGTTAGAAACCGAGAGAAACTCATTTCATCTTTAAAACTACACTACGCTGCCACAAAGAATACAAGTTCCACATACATAGTCTGATATTATTATATTAATTATTGGAGTTGGACTTGGTGACGGGCCGTGTTCCCTGCCTCGGCTCCGCATAACTCGAGCAACCCGGGTGCTCGGAGTCTATTAAAGAATTTTGTCCCATTTTAGTAAGGGATTACAATTTTTTTATAACTGTATACGTCAACAGATTCCTGTCAGAAATTTTTCATATACCTAATCATATTTTTTTAATAAAGAAGCGAAAAACTCTGTCTTATAACATACTATGAAATTACAATCGGCTGATATTTTTATAAGCGTGTGCAACACGGTCGCTTGGCGGCTGTGCATTTTTGTAAACTTTTGGTATTGTATTACTTTAGAAAAATTGAAATGGATTTATGGTGAAAGACGCACCTTTTGCGCCTTCAAGCTTGTTTTTTAAAGAAATAACTGTCCGTGTCCGGTACGCGATGCCCTCGGTGGACATCAATAGTTGGGTTATTTTTAGCAGTAGTTTATACTTAGGAGATGAGAAGAGCCGGATAAACATAGGTTGACAACTTCTGGATTTTTACTATTAAATGGTGCTCCAAAGTTTGATATCTCGTTCTCTTGTTGTACTCTTCGACTATTGTGGATGTCTTGACTGAACCGTCAGACATACCTTGGTATTTCTTAGTGAAATAACCAATTAGTTGTTTTACTGTGTGTAAAGGCTCTCTCATCGTGGTGTAAATTTGTAAATAGTTTTTATTATATTCTGTATGGATTAATATTGATTTGTAGATCGATGTAAAAAGGTTTTGAAAATTGTTTGTAAATTAGAAAAGTAAGAATTTAGAATTTATATAGAATCAAGTGACGCGTTGTAGTTTATTTAAATTATATAATTGTTTTTGATCGCGGTTGATTATTAAAATTTATATAATTTTGTTATAGTTGGAATATCGTGTTTGATTCAGCCCATCCTATTCCAACCCTTGTCTTTGTGACGTGGTAGCACAACGCGTACGTAAAACTCTATTGTTCTAATATTACTACCCTGCACCAATTTGACCATATAGTAAACCGCGTCTGTTATCATTATTATCATTCCCTTTTTTAAATTCACATTATTCTAATTTTATTTTTTAGGTAAATATTGGATGTGTCGTATTGAAAGTGCACCCAAACGCTCCAAACCGCCTTACACAAAACCAACTTACCCGCCTTGCAGACACCATTGGCAGCCTCCTGAGCATTTCTGTTCTGTTGAGTCTCCCTCACCAACATATCCACTACGCCTTTCAGTTCTTCTTGTCTGGCTTCCACTCCCAGATGCTCGGTACGGAGCTCCTCCAGCAAACGCTTCACTTCACCGCTGGATGTACTCAGTTCTATAAAAGAAGACGAATGTAAATATGTGATAGTCGTCCTATTCGTAAACGCCAAATGTGGCTTAATGTGGAGCTGGAGCTGGTGTAAAAGTACAAATAAAAGAATAAATTAAGAAAAATTTTAAAGAAATTAGCATCAGGTTAAAAACGTCAAATTAAAGTGACAGATTCAACTGAATACTAAGCCAGCTACGACATACGTTTTCAGAAATTTGCACCTACTGTTTAAATTGAAGTTTATTAAATAAAATTATGTTTTTTTGGGTATGTATATTACATTAGAATATAGATAAAACATTAGAGATTAGTATTTATAAGGTTTAATAGTTAAGATTTGCATTTTATAATACTTTCTAGCAGTTTAAAATAACATATTTTTATTCCCATAAGAATAACATGGGCGTATAAAACGGCAGAGGCGATTTAGGGTTTCAGTTTGAATTTGGCGCCATAAAATGACCGTTACACTAATGCAGTCTATTGGGAGTCGCCACTGATAACAGATGGCAGCAGTAAAATGTGAATAGTAGGGAAAACATTGGATTTCACTGCATCTCACAGCCTTAGTTTATAGAGTTTATCTTTCAATTTATTATTGTTACCGTAAATTTTAATGAGATACAGTACATAAAATATGTTTATTACATTAGGAAATGTATATTAATTTATTTGAATGTGTTTTGCGGTCTATGGTTGAATTTATTGTACAAATTAAATTATTAGTTTTTCCAGATTAATCATTGTACAATCGAAAATTACTCTCACGTTCTTAATTTTTTAAAAACATATTGGTATATTTAATATTTGCTGTAACTGTTCTCTGTAATAAAATAAAATAATTGGTTTTAATGTTAAAGATAGACATTGTAATGTTACATAAAAATATGTACGGTAGAGTGACCATTTTTTTAAGAATAGCAGTACGAAATCTATGTTTTTTAATTATAAGGTCAAATTTTAGGGCAAAATATGGAACAATTGTAGCAATACTATTGCTATACATAATTTTATTGTTATTGCTACAGTTGCTACTTATTTTCAAAAGTAAACCAAGTCACTAATTAAACGTTAAATCAATTGTGTTATTACTGGAATCTATATTGATAGATTACATAAATTTTAGTTAATATTTAAATACCAATTCAAATTGTTTATCAGTTCAAGGGTTTAAAAATCAGAACTGTATACTGACAAAATCATTAATAATGTATATTGAAATTTATGGAAATTACTTTAAATATTTTTTTTGCTTTTATTTTAAATAAAAAAACAATAATTTTTGTCTTACTGACGTTTTGGATGTAACCAAAATATCAGATGCTTTTTGTAGGCATACTTCTAGATACAAAAATATTTATTTTCTTTTACCGCTGAATGATATTAAAATAGTATCTCCTCCTATTACCACTATCAAGAATAAATATTAATATTTTTAAGTATAAAATGCACTACAAAATACTTAGATGAACTAAAATCGTTTTACGAAATGATGGAAACAAACGTTCATGAATAGCGAAATTTTCTTCACAATGTTTAAAATTATTTTCCACAGTTTTTCAAAACTTAGTCTTTTAAGAAATAGTGCAGAAATATTTTAGAACTTAAATAATTATCGCAGTGGTACAAAAAAATTATACTAGTTAAATTTTGAAGAAAATATACAGACTCCTAAGCTTTTACTATGCGCATCGACCTTATTACACTAGTGTATAAGGTCGATGAATATGCGACAGTTACAATGTTTTCCCTACTATTTTTTTGCCACCAGATGTCAGCTACTTTGTTGGCGACTCCCAATAGACTGCATTAGTGTAACACTCAGATTTGAATTAGGGTTTCGCGCCAAATATAAATCTTAACCTCACTAACGTGGTCTATTGTGAGTGCTAATCTACTTTTCTTTCAAGTACATTTCCCGAGCTAATCATAGATGTCGCCAGTGATTCCAATGGTTAGTAGGTTTGTTCGTTACAGTTTTCGTAGTAATTGTTAACCGTTAAAATAAGCTATGTTCTAGGGCTTTTAATTTACATAATTTTTGTCTGGCTTATCAGAATTTACATGAAAATTTTATTTTTTAAGAAATATTTTTATTTTCTACATACACCTACTGTTGTACGGTTATGTGTTTCAATTACAACAAGTGGTGTCAACCCTAATCAACATGACAGCAGTTGTTGCCAGCATTTTAAAACAAATGTTTCAGGACTTTATTTTGTTATTATTAGACAAAAGAAAGTTTATATATAACTTTTCTATTAATTAAAATGATAAAAATATTACTATTCTTTTCAAAATTTCCCGCATGATAATGTAGGGGAAACGTGGGAAATTTCTGTTATTGCTTATGTGACGCGAATTAACACATTTTATCGTAAGAGTCTAAAAAATGTTTTTCGTCATTCCGTGTTATGAAATAAATAACATTCAACAGTTGATTACGATTAAGCAGAGATTTTGCAATAGCAGCGGAGGAAGGCGGTATTTAGAATATGCTAATGGGAAAAATAGAAAATCTAAACTATAAAGACAAAACAGGAAACAAGAAAGGTACAATCTTTATTAAGATACGCAAAGAAAATAGGAGGAACATACTGAATGGACATCATGAAGGAGCCAGCAAGGTGAATTCACTTCAATTAGTATAAAAATTGTAGCATCAAGCAGTTATAGACTACGGGGAAAGTAAATAATGAGGTATTGCAGTAAATTAAAAAAATCAAGGTAATAGCCAAAATTGTTTCAGACCACCATTTAATATCTCACTGCATTAAAACATCGAAAAGCTGGTAAAATATGAAATGAATCATGATAATCACAAATATTATTTATTCTGAATATTGCTTCTAAATAACTTTTTTGTCAAAACCATTATTATTTCAAAATAAATCGAAAAATTCCATTTCGATGTAATATTTTGTATAGAGGTCAAAACTGGTTATGGAAATAAAATACAGTACAAGAATATAAGAAAAATCAATTAAAGAAAGTAATTAATAAATTAAAGATATTAAAACAAATGCTATATAAATAATAAATTAAAATTTGAAATGGAAAACATATAGACGAAGGGAAGAATTACTCGTACTTATGAACACATGACATATGAAACAAAAACGCACACTCAACTCACCTGCCTTGCAGAAGGCCGTGGCAGCCTCCTTAGCGTCTTTGGTCTCCCGCACCAACAAATCCACTACGTCTTTCAGCACTTTTTCTTCCTCCAGCAAATGCCCTACTCCGCTCCTGATTTTATCCAGATCTATAAATGAAGATGGGTGTAAAGACGAATTAGTCTTCCTGTACCCTACTACCGAATTTGAGGGGTTAATGTGTAAGGTATTTCTCTCACTCTGATACTAACTTTCAAATGCAACTATAATAAGCACTTTTTTGTCTTTGGCATAAAAATTACTGTTAAAATGCATTTTTTTGGAAAGAATATTGTTCGAGAATATTTATTTTACATGGTTGAAATCTCCATTTATCAATTGCACTACCATTTAGAATAATGTGTTATTGTGTTACGGCCTGAGAATCTGAACAATGCTTCTAAATAACTTTATGTACGACTGCACGTTATAGTTAGATTTATATTATAGTTTTGTACGTCTTTATAGTACTAGTAAAATAAAGTAATTTTCAAAAGTTCTTTCAGCATTCTTACTAGAACACCATTTCCGATTCGCATTGTATGTCTCTTTGTATATATGCTTGCTTGAGGAAATAGTGAATCTTTATTATTTTCTTATTATTAGAACTCTCAGACCGACACGCTTGCATCTTGCTTCAAACAAAATTTTGTCATTGACATCGGACCAAACAAATTCGTATTCAAACAACAGAAAAGCACACTTGATTCATTCTTCTAAAATCATGAACATTTTACTTTTTTTCTAAGATAAACTAATTTTCGCAGTCGTACATATAGTTTTGTATGCATTTCGTACATAATTAGGCTTTATTGACTCGCCCTCTTTATTTACCTCGTTCGCTTCGCTCACTCTGCCATAAACTGTAGGACTCGCCAATAAAGACCTACATTATGTACTTATTACATAAATAGCTATTTTTTTAATTTCAGTAATGCACCCGACTCACCCGCCTTGAAAGCATCCTGTGTCTGCCGCAGTTCTCTTCTCGCCTCTCTCCTAGTCTTCTCCAATTCTGTAAGTCAAGATGGAGGTTGTTAATGCTTACGAATGTACGCATTCTTACCTACTGGCTGTAATTAATCAGCTCTACATCGGTCTGGATTCACTTATGACTCAAGCCTTGTACCTATTAACTATTACACCGGTAATCCTCCACGATTCATACGTCCAAATATATGAAATGCAGATAGATCTACATCGCCCACAAGTGGTACCAATTGCAATATTAGATTACTATAATAGTGTTATGTATAATAATTATTCAAAATTATGGCAGTAAATAGAGGAAAATTTAGTAATTACTGATGTAATTAAGAAATTATTTTTGGTTGCTCTCTTTCTAATATGTTTCATTATGTAATCTCGGCTAATATTTAAAACGAAAAACTGTCGTCTCATTGGAGATAGCCAAGACTACAGTAGATTCAACTCACCACCACCGATACAGCATGATTTATTGTAAGAAAATTTATATTTTATGCTGTTTTTAACATTTAAATTTTCATATATCCATTTCTTATTACTGCATAAAAAAATCTTCCAATAATTTATGTAATAATTGAACCACTTTTCAAAACTATTCTTTGGTTGTATTAATTTGTTTTGTGGTTGTGGGTGTAGGTAGATGTGGATGGGTGTGTGTGACTGACGATTTTTTGTCCAAGTAATTTAGAGTCAGATATTGCAACTGCAGTTCTGACAGGGGAATATGTTTTCTTGTGTTGGCTTTTCTTTAAACTGTAAAGAAAGAACAGGACGTCTATGAAGTTTTTATGAAGTTAGTGCCAAAATATTCACAGGAAACATATGTAAGCACTTACAAATAATTATAACTTTTCTTTCATAAAACATTAAATTTGGCATAGTCGGCAATTACAGCACAAATGTCAAATATAAATTAATGTATTGTGCTGATCTCTCGTGGTAATCATATTAATTAAAACTGAACCGTTCAATGCACTCGTCGGACACTGCGGACCTGTCCGCGCTGACCCCAGCGCACTTCCTGGTTGGTTCATCATTGCTGACCGTTCCAGAACCAGGTTCCCATGACGAGCCCAGCGACCTGGTGACCCGCTGGCGGCTCGTTCAACGACTCACACAGCACTTCTGGAAGAAGTGGTCAACGCAGTACCTGCACCAGCTGCAACAACGTTCCCGCTGGCGCGGGGAAAGATCCAACTTCAGTGTGGGCCAGTTAGTGCTGGTTCACCACCCGCAGCTGCCTCCAGGTAGATGGGCACTGGGCCGAGTGACTGAGCTGCATCCAGGAGCAGACGGCCTCGTCAGGGTAGTCACCGTCAAGACTGCCACTTCAGAGCTTCGCCGACCTATCTCCCGGCTAAGCCCTCTGCCGATCGAGACGGACGTCATCCCTTCAGCCAAGCAGAGACTCGCCGCGCCGCCGTCGCCACCGCTGCGTCGTTCTACGGTGGGCAGTCCAGGTCATTCCCAGTCGGCCTGATGTCCACACGATCTTGCTTACTTAAGTTTTATTGTTATTCCATGTTAATTGTTTAGTTTAGTCGCTTCTCGACTAGGTGGGCAGTATGTTTGAGATTTTAATGTTGTCAGCTCCGTTTATTGTGAAAGGTACACCGCATATTTGCCAATGTCAACGCCATATACGCTTCTCTGTATTTTTTTGTAGTTTATAGTTAGTGGCGCTGTCGCTAGCGAATTTTGTTGGTTTAAAATTCGTACAAGGACAAGTGCTGTTCGGTCCCGGCTTTGTTGTGCCAAAGTTGTTTTGTATCGGTCCGCAACAATCCATTGTTGTACTGCTCCGTTTTGATCCGTAAAGTATTTACATTTGTTATATCTGTTATTTGTATAGTTTTGGTTGTGCTGTGTATAAATAAATAAGTGTTTTTCGCGTGGTTGTGTGAAAGTGAGATTTACGACCTCACCATTGTTACCATCATCCATACTCGATATCCTGGGTATCCATCCCTGTTATCCCGCACAATTATAATATTGTCATTGTGGCTGATTGCTATTATTTACAAATCATTTTGCTGTTTTCATTGACGTACCCAATGACATAGACATTATACCAACGCTGCATTCACAATGTCGTCACATGTAATATGGCGGCGCTGCCAAAATTTTCCGCTGCTTAAGACTAAACACGATTGAAAAATTTAATAAAATCTATTGATGCGACTGTTGGCACTTGGTGGAACATGATTAAATAAATAAATTAAACAAAAACCAAGTGTTTTTATTTAATTTATTTATGAAAAATTTATTATACGCTTCGGTTAGTAAACTCAAATGCAACTATAATAAGCACTTTTTTGTCCTTGACATATAAATTACTATCAAATTGCATTCTTCCGAAAAAAAGTTATGTTCGGGTACATTTCTTTTACATGATTGAAATTAGAAAAAACTCCATTTGCCAATTGCATTACCATTTATAATAATGAATTTGTGTGTTATAGCCTAAGAAACTGTGATTTAATAAATTCATTTTATAAAAATTCTATTAAATAACACTTTTTGCTAAAATTAATTATGTCAGTGATAGTCAACTCACCTTCCGTGAAAGCATCCTGGGTTCGCCGTAGTTCTTTCCCCACTTCAGTCCTAATCTTCTCCATTTCTGTAAATCAATATGAATATTGTTAATGCTTTATTATTATTTATTATTTATTCAGTAAGGACATCCCAAATACAGAATATATTCGAAATATAAGATACAGGGTAATAATAACATAAGAAAATATCAATTTTTGTATCAAAATGAGAAAAGAAATTATAATACCGACTAAAAAAGGACATTCAGACAAAAAAAATTACACGCAAAAACTAAAGTACTTCTAAAGAAAATGGCCTTACATGAAAATTAGGTGTCTAAGAATATCAGAAGCTTTAATTATATTATTTTAAAATTATGAAAATATCAAAGAATTTTGATATATAATATATTTAATGTTTGAATGTCTTTTCAGAAATTACGCCGTAATATTGCACCATATTATATTCACTCGTTGGGAGTTCAAGAATTTAAAACTACTGTATAATTGCTAGAATGGTGTAAAAAGATTTAGCGAAATCGATTTATAGCTCAAAAATTTCGGCCACCTCCAACTAAACGTCGTAATCTTCTTGAACCGGATTTATCTTATCAAATGCGGTCTCAATTAACTGTAAATTTCTCTGATATTCAACATAGTACTATAGCTCGTCCAAAATAGAAATGAACCTGCGCGAAAGTCGTATTTTCGTTCATATTTTGAGCAACCAATGGGAGAAGGTACCCCCCCATTGCGTTTTTTACCAGTGGCGTACTTAGTTCCTAGTTCATATGGGGACACTATATTAGGAAATTATTATATAATATTTAGGAAATTCGAAATTAAGATTTAAAGAACATATAACTGCAATAAACAGAAAACAGCACAGAATTTGCCGACGATTATATTAGCAGGTAATAATCATTTATGGAAAGGGTGATTGGTAATCTTGTATGTAGCAGAAAAAGGATTTACAATAATTTGGCTTGAAAATCTAGAGATTAAAGAAACTGTTATTACAAAGAAAAATATAGACAATGACCAAACCGATGTAATTCATTCACGTGTACATTTTAATCTAGAGATTAAAGAAGCTGTTATTTCAAAGAAAAATATTGATAATGATCAAACCGATATAAACCATTCACCTCTACTTAATTAGAAAAATAGTATATATACTGTTAATTTGTACATCAATGCACAGTCAGACGGTATCCGAGAAGACGTTGATGATGTTCATAAATGTTGTTGTTTTAAAATATAACTATTTACAAAAATTCCGTTTGTATTAAAATAATCCCACGCCACTGGTAGATTGCTTTCCCATTTATGGTTTACGCCCCTACTTTATTGGATCAGTGCAGTTTTGAACTTCGTTTATATGGGGTAGGTATAGCTACTATAACCCAGAACTGCACAGGGCCACTGGTAGGCCAGGCATAGGTCTACGATGCGTATAATATGTACTGTGCGGCACATTGAACACTATTAGAAAAAAACTATATTTATGTTGCCGTCTCTTTCAACTTGTTTGTTGCATTATATGCGCGAGAATGATTGACAGGTACTTTTCTATTTTGGATGAGCTATAGTACTCGTACTTCTAGTAAACCCGTGTGCTGGAATTGTCGAGCTGTGGGTCATATGTCGCGAGATTGTAGGCTACCAAAGAATAAATATTGTTTAGGATTGGGCACACAGAATGTTACAAAAGCTTCGTGTCCTAAGTGTCAATCAGGAAACGGAAGAAGGACGATGCAAGTGGTCGATTACACCGTCATAGGTCTTCCACCACGGTCATTATTAATAATGTTAAATTAGATTTTATTTTGTCTCACATTCAATGAGACGAACGACCATATTTAGAAATTTCTGTTTTACGTAAAGTATTTTGCGGATTATTAGATTCGGGTGCATCGCGTACAGTCGTTGGTGATTTAAGTTATAAATATTTGTTAGATTTGGGTTATAATTAACGAGTAAGCCTTCTTCGTCTATTGTTGCCAATGGTGATGGATGTTACAGTCCTGGTGAGATTGCAACACCCAGTAAGACTTCGGGATTAAACACGACATTATTTTAGGAGCGGATTTATGGAAAATCATAGTTATAGTTCCTGATCTTAGAAAGAGCGAATGTTCGTTTTCTGAAATTCCAATTTTAGTTAAAAGTATTGATAAAGTATTTCCGCGTTCTTCCTTATCTTTGAAGCAAGAAGTAGAGTTAAGTAAATTAGACAAAATTTTTGAAAACGCCTCCTGATTTAATCGGGTTTACGAGTTTAGTATAGCATGTTATTAAGCCCGATAGTCCACCAATTAAGTTAAAATATTATCCGTTGTCATCTGCTAGGCAAAAATATGTCGACTAAAAGTTAAATGAAATGTTAGATAAGGTTATTGTCGAGAAGTCTACCAGTGTATGGTCGTCACCTATTTTATTAGTTAAAAAAAGGACGGCTCATATCGTTTTTATGTTAACTACCGTAGACTGAATAAGGTAACGGAGCACGATGTTTATCCGTTGCCTTATGTACTTTAGACAAATTACGTGACGCTCGTTATTTAACAATAAGATATCAAATCGACTTATTGGCAGAATCCGGTCGCGGAAGAGCATAAACCTTACACAGCGTTTACTGTGCCAAATCGTGGCCTTTTCCAATTTAAAAGAATGCCATTTGGGCTTCCTAATGCTCCCGCTACTTGGCAACGATTTATTGACTTAGTAATTGGTGCAGATCTTGACCCATACGTATTTGTGTATCTTGACGACATTGTTATCATTACTAGTACTTTTGAGAAACATCTTAATATTCTTCGCGAAGTCTGTAAACGGTTAATTGATACAAGGTTAACAGTAAGCCGTGAAAAATGTAATTTTTCTACGAGCACCATGAAAAGTTGATATTTATTCTCTCTTTTGTCATCGTAAAGTCTATGATTACTGAGGAACGAGCAAATAAATACTTTACAGCGCGTCTCCATAGCAACGAGCGGTAAATTACTTAATTTGCTTGCTTAGATTATTTATTTACTCATATCGTCATGGTTACAGCAACACAAAACAAGAAATTGGTTAAGATTGAATTGAACTTACTAAACAGGTATTATTATTTTTTATTTCGTTAGTAAACTCGTAGAAAAAATTATGTGTGCATCTCTAGCGTAAAGTATCTTTATTGCTCTGGCTCGATTTTTATTTTACATTTTAATTTATTACACCAGAAATTTTTTGAAATGGACTCGAATTTAACCTATGATTGATAAGAAATTTTGGCTTTCATAGAATTTGAGAAATCTTGTCTCCTACAATTTCGTCGTGCAAATCTGAAAATCGGATACTGCGAATCTTAAGGGTACGAATCCAAGTGCTAGTACTCGTAACATCCGTCGTACCCTATCTCTAGGCGCCACCAGTACTTTTTCTCATTCGTGGCGAGCGATACAAAATCAGTTTGAATCAGTTACCAAAATTTACTTCTGCCTATCCCCACCTATTACGGTCTTAAAAGTAAGGGAATGAAGGCGGGCGTAGAACCCTCGAAATTTTTTCTTTTCTATATGTATAAGCGTCGCAAGTTGAATTGTGATAAAAAAAATTGTTTCAAAGACTCCCAAATATACAAAATGGAATATCACAAGCTATAATAAATTCTGTAGATATGTAGGTACCAGGAAATAATATTTGAATGCAATTCGATAATTCAATAAATTTTTAATTTTCATTATCAATTTATTCCTACTTTCCACATACCAGACTTAAGATAATAATAAACACATACTTATATACTCATTATTCAGGATTCCGTCATTCAGTAAAAATAATGTGGCAGACGCTATCATTACTAAAATCTGCGACAATGCATATTGACACACCTAGAATTCTTAATAAGCCATGTTGCACTGTTTTCAAAAAAATACTGTAATTCGAATTCTTAATATCTGATATAATATAAGTAAAATCGTACCTACGAGTATATACAGTGGCTCACAGAATTATTCGTACACCGAAGTTTTATATTTAAAAAGTTAAAAATAGAGTACTTTTAAAAATAATATTGACATATTACTGACGGGATCATATTCTCTCATATTCCAGAAATAAAATGCAATAGCCAATTATGAAAAAAATATTATTTTTCTTATATAATTAAATATAAACAAAATGTGTACAAGAAATAGGTACACAAAATTATTCGTACACTTATGAAATCTTACATATAAAGTGTCAATATTAATATTTAATAAATATTTAAATATCTATTATTGCGTAATTATCACTTGTTTCAGTATTTTGAATAAGGTTTTTTCAAAAATAGATCACAAAAAACAAATAATTACGGTAGTTGAAATTCGATTCGTTTGAAATTACTTTGCCAGTGTAAATCTTTAAGGGAGGTTATCAAAATTGTATGAAGATTGTACTCTATTATTAAGAACATTAGTAGTAAATATAAAAATGAAGAGTAGTTGAAAAATATTTGCCGCGGGGACCGTAAGAAAATTTTAAATCAGCAGAATGAACGATTTATTGAAATGAAATTAAATCCTAAAATATCTCTGAATAAATTAACATTAAGAATATCAAAAATCTATTGGAACATAGACTATTCGAAAAAGTTTACGAAATTTTGGTTTTAATGGCCGTATAGTCATAAGGAACCCCAAACTATTATGTGCCTACCGCTGTGTTTCACTGTACTGTATAAATTGCAGTTATTAAGCTCAAAATTTAGATTTCTTCAAACCAAAGATTTTCCATTCCACTCAAATAGGTACAATTTACTTTCATCCGGAAAATTACCAATTTCCAAAAAACACAATCCGTGCTAATGTACTATTTTCAAAGGCGAGTCTCTTACTATTTTGTTTGGTATTGTAGAGCTCGCTTTTTACTAAAAGACCATTAAACCAAAAAAATTTAAAGTTCTTCGAATAGTCTCTGTTCCAATAGACCTTTAAATAATTTCAGATATTCATGTCAATTTATTCAGGGGATTTTTAGGATTTAATGTCATTTAACGTTCAATATATCGTTCATGCTGTTGACTTACAAATTTTTTACGGCCTCTACGGGAAATATTTTTCTACTAGTCCTCATTTTTATATTTACTCATAAGGTTCTCAACATTTGAGTGCGATCTTCGTTCAATTTTGACAACCTCCCTTAAAGATTTACACTGGCAAAGTAATTTCAAACAGATTCGCCTATCAACTACCGTAACTACTTGTTTTTAACTCCCGCCTATCAATATATAGATAAGGGAGGTATTGTTTTTGGTCAGATTTCTCGAGTATGAGTTTTCAACATATGAGCACGAATTAGGGTCCCTACAATAAGATTTTAATATTTTTAACGTGATGTCTGTATGTCCGTGTGTGCGTGTGTGTGTTTGTGTGTCTGTGACGATTTTTCGTCCACGATAACTCCAACATGATACATGTAAAAAATATAATATTTGGTATTTAAGACTTATATTCAAATATGATGAACTGATTAGATTCTGACTACAATTGGTTAACCGAAAGCAGTACTTTACTTGAAGCTTTAAACAGTTTTTCTAAAAAAAAAACCTGTAAATGCCATTTTTTCGCAATTTAAGTTATTATGAAATATAAAATTTTTTTAATTTTCTACCGATCTGCTAAACAGAATAAATATATAAATTATAACAATTTTGCATATCGCTTAGGCTGAGAAATTTCGATAAAACAGGTGAGTTATTCATATGTTCATAGATGTTTTATAATTATAAATAAAAATATTGACTCGTTTTATGTAAGATTTCATAAGTGTACGAATAATTTTGTGTACCTATTTCTTGTACACATCTTGTTTTTATTTAATTTACGAAAGAAAAACAATACGTTTTTCATAGTTGGCTATTGTATTTTATTTCTGGAATAAGAGAGAATATGATCCCGTCAGTAATATATCATTATTATATTTGAAAGTACTCTATTTTTCACTTTTTGAATAGAAAACTTATGTGTACGAATAATTCTGTGAACCACTGTATTTGCAACCTGTAGGAACGATGTAATGATGTAAACGCGCGTCCAGCAATAATAGGACTCTGGAAATGTACTTTTCTTACATATTACAGATTATTTTTATTCGGTCGGACGAAACTATTTAATAATGTTTAAGACGGAAATGGTACTGTTATTTTTAGTTGTATAGCAATTTTATTTTAGCATATTACTTGAATTTATAACTTTTCAGCCAGTAAACAAACCCGGAAGGTACATGTTTTCGTCCGATTACATAAATATAACATATTGTTTCTCAAATTATAAATCTTATAAAAAAAAAACTTACTTATGAATTATTGCATGTGGTTAATATCAAATTTTTTTCTATTTTATTACTTGAAATTGACATTTTTTTATAGATTCAAGGGCAAGTACATATATCTAATAAATTATTGTGTTATTTTGTTGTGTATAGGAATGACTACACAGATTTATTTGTAGAACAAATAAAAAGGGACGATGTTTTCTGGGAACATAATATGTTACCTAAATTAGCATTCTTTTATAAAGAATGTTTATTGAAAGAAATAATTTGTAGAAGAATACCACGGGGTCTTTCTTGTATTGAGCCAAATCAATAAAAATGTTCATAAAATACCTATTGCTTCTCATGCAATTGTAGTAGGTATATTTTTCCCTTATTACTAAAATACTATTAATAGAAACATTCATAAATTTTATTGGATTTCTCAGCTTGTTTAGGCTTATACTGATTTATTTCGTAGAAAGAAACAATTTCTATTGTAAGTAAGGGGTTCAAATTTATAGGCTACTAACCAATCACAACTCATATAAATATCAGCGATACTATGACTACCACCACCATATTCGTGGAAGGTAGTTTTGAGTAGATATTAATATAAGAGCCTCTAGCGGACAAACGCTGAAACTTTTAACATTGTAGTATATGGAAGGAACAAATTACGCAGTTTTCTCAAGAAGCTTGGCAAAACTGATAATTTTTCTTGTTGAATATTGCAACAAAAGTTATTTTCTATGTCTTGAGATAGAAATGAATACTTTTATTAATTTTCTTCGTAATGAAATATGATATGTAAAATCAGAAAAAAATGCATGCACAATATGAATTAATTATGACAAAGTGGTAAATAATTTCATCTGCAAATTGTATTCATGACATAGTTTAAGCATCAAAGATTATGCATACAAAATTTCGTGGAATTTAATTCAACCATTTTTGAGAAAACTGCGTAGAAAATTAGGTCAATTTTGGACTAAAATCATACACTAAAAGCAGTAAGGTTGCGCGCCCTTAAAACGTATTTATTCATTGTATAATCAAGAGTACGTATACAATATTTTTTTATCTTCTACGTCTTTGTTTCCCAAACTTTTAGCCCCTTTCAAAAATGTTTAACATTTCGTAAAACTAATTAGAAATTTTTTGGGGTATATATCTATATGACATTGGTACTTGTAGCAACTATTTTCATATATTAAAGGTGTAATAACATATAAAATTAATAAAATTGTTTGCTGTCGCATAGTAAGTTGATTATACATACAGCTTGAGGCCGAATATATTAAAATTTTTAAAAATAAATTATGACAATAATGCGTTGTTCATATTACATGTATCTTTATTAATCAAGTGATAAAATTCGTTTTTAAACGTGTAATTCAAAGAAAGTAGTTTAAATATAACAAGCTGCAAATACAATCGAATGTTTATCAGTTAAACGCTGGGACAGCTCCCAAAAAAATATATCTACATTCCGTAATAAGGTCTAATAAATTCCTATAATAAATATATGGGATGAACCAACACGAATAATTAGTATTGAGTTCAAATTAGACAGAAAAAATAGCATTGTTTACCTGCATTTTAGACATTGTTATGACCAATTCTTTTGTACTTTATAAAAATATACATCTAAAAAATACACTTTCTTGTTTATATTTTCAAACCTTGACTTACCTAAAGGTTGCATTTCTGAATGAAAAAAAAGTAACATCTTACGACACAATTCCCGAAATACCATAGGATGTCAAAAATCATTAGATTCGTCATAAGAAAACCAAAGAATTTCGGCAAAACCTTTCAGAACTTATAATTTTAAATGAGACAAAGAAGATGTTAATGCACTAAGTACCAGAAAAAACACCTTTCTTATTGTGCTCAATGTAATGTCAGTTTATGTATAAGATGATTTGCATTATACCATAGTAACTAATATATATTTTACGTTAAAATATGTCTTCATATAGTTTCAGTTCCAATATAATATTTACCAATATATGGTTCAAAATGTGCTTTCAAGTACCAATGTCCTATAAATATGACAACCAGAAACACTTTTCTGTGTTCATTATTTTTTTTTTGTATAAATACACCTTTAATTACACTAAAATAAGCATATATTATAAATTTCAATTAATGACTTATTTGCTTCTTTCTTAGTAGGTTAATTTGTTATTTAAAACATTCGTTTATATGGTTAAATGATTTATTTATGTTTTCGTATGTAAATAAAATCGAATCAACAATTCTTCTTCTCACTTCATATATTGAAACTTTTTAAAGCACGGAACTGAGTGCCTATTCTGTAACTTTTCAACAATTTGAAGTGTTATATTAATTGACGTCTCATGACAAATGTACAATGTTGTAATCTTAGGAACTTTTGTATTTGAAAGTTTTAGTAAAATAATTATTAAGTTGGCTCTACTCCCTGGCACAATTGTCAAATTGTGTTTATTTGCAATTGCGTACATTTGCATAATTTCAAGATTCTCTTTAGTAATTTGTTATTTCTTAATTTGTTCTTATCACCACTCAAATTTAAAACAATACCGCCAAGCGCACAAACCAAATATCAGTATAACACTAGTGAAATGAATATAACACTACCCTTCGCGTTAGTAAATCGTTTACAAAATGAGCGACGTTATATTGGCCTGTTGCAATTAAAAAACCGCTAGATGGTAGTCAGATTATAACACTAGTGATACGCGTTTAAAA
This sequence comes from Stenolophus ochropezus, assembly GCA_035578165.1. Classification (NCBI taxonomy): domain Eukaryota; kingdom Metazoa; phylum Arthropoda; class Insecta; order Coleoptera; family Carabidae; genus Stenolophus; species Stenolophus ochropezus. The sequence continues at coordinate 417,591 of JAQOWZ010000064.1, read as the reverse complement.
GTTCACCCCGGGTGCCTATTCTGTAACTTTTCAACGATTTGAAGTGTTATATTGATTGTCGTCTCGTGTCAAATGTAAAATGTTATAATGTTAGGAACTTTTGTATTTCAAAGTTTTAGTAAAATAATTTTTAAATTGGCACTACTCCCTGGCACAACTATCAAATTGTGCAAAATTGTGTTTATTGTCAATTGCGTACATTTGAATAATTTCAAGATTTTCTTTAGTAATTTTCATATGTCACCACTCAAATTTCAAACAATACCACCAAGCGCACAAACCAAATGTCATTATAACACTAGTGAAATGAATATAACACTACCCTTCGCGCTAGTGAATCGTTTACAAAATGAGTGACGTCTAGGCCCGATTCTGTACTATCGGCCGCCCTCGTACAAGTAAAATTTTTTGGCGCCCGTCAAATGCAGATGAAAGAGTAAATGAAATTGCGAAATAAATTATTGAAAAATAATATTTATTATTTTATTTATTATTCATTGTGTGAAAAAGTAAAAATAATATTTGGCCGCCCCAAGTTTTGGCCGCCCATGTGCAGAAGCACGCTCTGCACGTACGCCAGAATCGGCCCTGGTGACGTCATATTGCCTGTTACACTCAAAAACCGCTAGATGGTAGTCAGATTATAACACTTTTGAATGCGTATCACTGGTGTTATAAGTTACAGAATAGGCACCCCGGAGTGGGATTCCATAACTCATAACAACTACAAATAACAATTGTACTTGTTATTCTATCAATTTCTAACCTCAAACGTCAAATGTCACCATAATGGAAATTCAAATTTGCAATGAAGTACTTATTAACCACAAATAATGATTACTGTTACAGAATTACAAGCTCACTTTGTAGTTGATATTTGCAATTGATATTATAACTTGTCCAAATGATAGCAACCGTAGTTACAGAATCCCACTCTTGTTTTGTCGCATGGCTTGTGTTGCCATGCAGGGAAGAGCACTTACCTGCCAGTAACATCTGCAGCGCAGCGTCTTTCGGCGCCGCCCCCTGAGTCGGCCCGGGGCGCTGAACCGGCGGCTTTGCACTACCACATCCACGGGGTCCTGCAAAGTAACGCGGCGTTGGTTAGAGGTCAGCACAGCATGTCGTGCCCAGCCGCTAGGGCGAGGGTGCACCTACCCGCGGGGCGGCGAGGGCAGCGCTCCGGGCCCGCGCCCCACAGGGCCCCCACGGCCGCAGCCCACGTCTTGCCCTTCACGCTGGCGGGTGCCGCGCATGTCGGCATCCACTCGTCATAAACGTACAGTTTACGTTGCACCACACGATTCATCACTTTGCATATACTGTTATCGCAGAGCACGGGGTTGTCGTGGTAATACAATTTTCCTAAGCTACTGTAGTCATTGATAAAACTTTGGTTTATTTTTCTAAGACGATTAGAAGCCAAACCTATCGTATTTAATCGAGGAACATTAAAAATACAATTATCTTCCAGTACAGAAATTTGATTTCCCTCTAACCAAATAAGTTCTAAATACATCAAATTTGAAAATAAATGTGACTGTAATATTTTTAGTTTATTATATTCTAAACTTATTCCAACCACATTTACCGTTTTAGAAAATATTCCGTTGGGCAGTTCTGTTAAACTATTATGTATTAAATATATGTCAGTCAAATGTGTATATCCATCGAATTCCCATCCCTGCAGTGAGGCTATGTTTCCCCCTGAAAAAAAGAATCAACACGTTAGCATACCAACAATTGACTATGTACATGTAATACATGAGGATGACGCCTACGTCATACTCGGTTGAATTCTAATGTAATTTTATAGCAAAATAAAAGCAGTGATGGTTCTATTGTGGCTATTCTGTGCCCTGGTTAGAGCGGCTTACCTGAAATCCAGATTTTGTTCGTGTTAACTGGAAAAACCGGAACAGCAGTCAAGTCTTTGTGGTCGCAATCTGCAGACAGTACGCCCTCAAACAGTTTACAATCGCAGGGAGCGCAGGAAGGACCCCAGGCGGTGGTCGTGCCCAACACCAGTAGCGCGAGACTTAGCGCGGTCTCCATAGCACTCTATGATGCTTACTTTGTCGACCCGGCTATTTATACCCCTCTCGCTATAAACAAATGCGCTGTTTATAAACTCTCTGCGCGACCACAAACTAAATTACTATATATTTTCCTCAAAATATTAATTTCTATTCATAGGCGTAGAGTTGTATTGGACATGGGGGCCCGCAATAAAATATTTTCTAAAGTGCAAACTTATAAATATACTCCCAACAACGAAAAATAGACCAGTGTTCTTCTTGTTATGATGCTGCATTATACAGGGTGTTCCATTTAAGTGTGCCACCATTGCTATCTCGAGAACTATAAGAGCTACGAAGTTGGTTAAATTAGGAAAGAACCACCATTTTACAAGACTAATACAATGAGAAAAAATATTTTTTTTGACCTGTGGTTCTCAAAGTACGGGACACAACTTTCTTATTTTAAATGGGAACGTATGTTTATTTTTAGGTTATTCAATTGAGTATTTTTTTCTGAATTCAGCGATATATACATGTGATATACTAATATAACAAAATAACTGAGAAAAATGCATGTTAGATTTATATGTATTTTATTTATGTCTGGCTGAAACAAGAGTGCTTTGGTTAGAAAACAATTCATTTTCTTCTTAAAACTGACAGTTTAAAAACATAAAATTTAACAAAAAATAATCAAACAATGTCAGACAGAACAATATGTCACTGTTTTCTATCCATAGCACTCTTGTTTCAGCCAGATATAAATAAAATACATATAAATCTAACGTGCATTTTTCTCAATTATTTTGTTATATTAGTATATGATATGTTTATATCGCTGAATTCAGAAAAAAATAACCTAAAAATAAACAAATGTTCCCATATAAAATAAGAAAGTTGTGTCCCATATTTTGAGAACCACCGGCCGAAAAAAATTTTTTTTTTGCTCGTTGCATTAGTCTTGTAAAATGGTGATTCTTTGCTAATTTAACCAACCTCGTAACTCTTATAGTTCTCGAGATAGCAATGGCGGCACACTTAAATGGAACACCCTGTATATTCATTAACAACTTTTCAAAATATTCGAAACAAGATATCAGTACACAAAAATATTGAGTTTGACTCAGATACAAGAAATAATGAAAATTAAAGTAAAAAATTAAATTAATAAATTTCATCGACTAAGATTTTATTTAAGAATATAATTTTTGGGTTCAATTAAATTATAAAATATTTTGTAATATTTTTTAATAAAATAATGTCATATATTATTTAAGACGCGTATTCTTCCACGGTCGCCTGCGACTGGCAACCGCGACGGAGTAGTTCGACTACTTTGCGACGGCATATGCAATGTTTTTAAACTATGTTTATTTTCCTAACAGGTAATCAGTCGCCACTATTAAAATTCATTCCATTCGCCTGACGATCTTTATAGTTTTTATCAGCTAATTATTAAAAACGCGTCAAATAATAGTTTTAGGGCATAAAATTCTGCATCTAAATCAATAGAATTATTTTTACATGTTTTGTAACGAGAGAAATTATATATGAAAATATCGAAGATTACATTGAAAATATCGACAGCCATGCAATTTAACAAAAAAATAAAAGTAAAACTAAAGAATAAACATTACAATTGGAAATGAATTATTTTCACTAACGAGACATGTAATAAATAAAGGTTTGAAAAATATGAGGGGTTAATTAAATTTAGAATTAAATAGGATCGGAGAAAGTGGGACAATGTTGAATTTTGGAATTAAAAATAATCTCTCGCAGTTAAAACACATGGCCAAGAAAATCATAGATAAACTGTAGCCAAAGTATTTGAGAATAACGCATTCCATCAAACTGTTCTTTTCAAACTTTGGGAGGAAAGATATTCTCACTTATGAAGACTCTTTGTATAGTGCGGAGCTACTATTAGGAAGAGTTTCTTTTTCCTGTCTTTTGCGAAATCAACCAGAGTGATAGACAGAGTCTTTTATTGAGAATTTTACAAAGTTTTTTGAGCAAAGTAAATAACAATTTCCATTTGCTGTTATTATGAGAAGTAAAAATATTTGGCAGAAGGTTACATATCAAGTCATCCAAAATTAGTTTCCTATAACTTATTTACTATGACAGAATGATAAAAAATAATATAAATAATATTAATTAAACTAAACAAAATTTACTTTACAACATTTCACATAATAAAAGTTGTGCACTGATAACTTATAGCAAAGTGATTAACAGAGATTTAAGAAAATTAATATTATGAGAGATATATCATTAACAAGGTGAAAGCCCAATTTTTAAATCATACAAATATATGTTTAGTTATCAACGACACATATCGACGAGCTATTTCAAGATAAACGAGTCCCATTTCCATCCATAATTACAATTACATCCTCGAAATCAACAACATTTCTCCTAATGGTAGTATGTCTGGTAGTTGCTCAGATGGTATGACGAAAAATAATAGTTCGATCCTAACTTCATTGTTCCGTATAGTTAGATTCACTTTACCTGTGGTTTGAACAAATACCTAACCTAGTCCTTTAAGATTAACGTAATGAAATTCAATCTTTGAATTTAAATAATTAGCGACATTCTCAATAATTAGTGAAAATGCTCCATCAGTACCTATTAAACAGCTAAACATCTTACCATTTATTTTACATTTAGTGCACGCATCGTCTGTCGATTCAAAACACTACTTACTTATTGTCTGGTTTAGTTTAATTTTCTAGAGAAAACTTTAATGTCATTCGACACTTTATTTCGATGCATATTCTTCCTTTCGGATATTCGCAGTAGGCACGAAATTGCAATATGATCATATCTATTGCAAGAGTAGTAATTTCTGATATCTAACTTTTAAGCTAATTTATTAGGGACATCTTTGTTATATGTATCAAGTGACCTTATTCTGTGCACTTTGGAATAGGACGATAGTAGTGTTATAAGTTCACTGGTAGTAGATACTTTACTATTTTAGGCTCCCATTTTAATCACGTTATGCTTAATATCACTAATAATAAACAATACAAGTTGTGATTAAGTCAATTTTATCTTTGTTTTGTTTAACCCTCCGTTAGTGTGGTGGAAAAAAGTCACACGGTTAGTGTTGTGGGGTATGTCATACCCCAAACAAAAATTCACTAAAACAATCGAAAATTTTGAAATTTTATTAAATAATCCATTAAATATGTTTCTAAGCATCATTTCAGGTTAAATAAAATCAACAAATGGTACTTAGTAACAATTATTTTAAAAATAGAAATAATTATTTAAAACAATAGCAATTCTGCTTTGGAAAAAACATGGTTTAATATTATTGCATACAAATTATTTATGTATTTAATTTAACAAATAACTTAAACACACTTTAAAGATATATCTTTAGTAAACTAAATAAAAAAAGATTTATAATAATGAAAACAACAGAAAAAAAGTTACGACGTCTCCAATGTGGCACATTCTTCGCAACTCAAAAATGCATGTTCCATGCAAAGTGGAGTATCGCATTGCATACAACCATAAAATGTTTTTCTGTCTTTATTTCTTGGACAAACAGAGCATCTAATGCTAGTCCTATGGCGCTTAGATGCAGGTTTGTGACGTTCTGCTGGCTGGTTTTCACGTAGGCAATATCATCTAGTACATTTTCGGGGAAAAATAGTAGCCAGCACTCAAGCGCGGTATTCTTTTGTTTTGCAATTCCCTTCACGCCAGGTAAGTGAGTAATTATATTCTTAGATCTAGTTCTTACGTTTCTAGTGCTTAGAAGCTTTGACCATTTTGATTTGTCTTTATATAATAATAATTTCCTCTAGCGTCCGAATTTGCATCATCATCAGATTGTATCATGTGTTCTTCTTCCGATTCCACATTTAATTCGTTTCCTGTTAAATCCGTTATTACTCTTATTTTATCTATTTCTACTATTTCTTCTGTTTCTTCTCCTTCGGACAGGCTATCTATAAAAGATTCCTCTTCAGAAAGCCCACCATACTCATCCCAAAGCTTTTGTAGCCTGCGCTGCTCCTCTTCGTATGACATTGCACTAGTTTTGTTAAAAAATACTAAAATATTTAATATATATTGTGAAATATAATAAAAAAACAGTGTAATTTACCTTGAAAGTAGAAGCACACAAAAAGTTACGTTAGTAGTGTACTGGGGTATGACATACCCCGACCGACTTCAACAAGTTCTGACACCGTACTGAAAGTTCATAGACATCTACTAGTGAGCTCATTATGTGAAAATATGTTTAATTTGAAGGTACTGAGCGTCAGATGTCACTAGTTTGTTTAATTGTGATTTTAGAAACGTAAATAGAGGTGCTGGGGTATGGTATACCCCACCACACTAACGAAGGGATAAGTACTCGCAAAAGGAATCAAAACTATCGGAATTCAATAAGACTGCTTTCTTTATCCTTTCACTAAGATTCCCTTTTACAGGAAATAAATCAATGAGTGAAGTTTGAAAATTATCCCATTCTTTCACGTTCGATTACCAAGAAGCGGAGCCCTCTAAAATTTTTCCCGCTTTGACTACGATCTTTAAAAAGGTCCAGTTATAGAGTGTTCGAAGACATTTGGCGATTGGCTCCATTAGCTTTTCTCAGCATGTATAACGATAAAAGGATTAAAGAAATTTATGACAGGTCTTACCGTTAAACTTACCAGGGCAGTATTTGAAAATATACTTTCACTAGATTTTTTCACAAACAGATACAAATTACCTATATTAAAAATGAAATAAGTAATTAAGTCATGGTTAATAAGTGCAACATTAAGATATTAAAAATATCAATAAAATTATATATTTATTCATATTAGTTATTTTTATTCATGAAATTTTTTTTTATTAAATGCCTAAGTACAATTATATATTGTATTATATATTTTACTAGTACAACAATAAGGTATAAAGAAAAATTATACAGGATGATTTTTTTCAAGGTATACATAGGAGATTAATATGGGAAATCAGTTTTTTGCAAATCGTTGCCCTCCGTTTTAACTTAGGACAATAATTGTGATCAGAAAATACCAAATACGTGGAATTATCTAATATTTTGAGCCCATAAATTAATTTTAACATTTATTCTTTTTCCCATTAATAGCAATAGCCGTGCCAAATTTGAACAAAAAGATAAACAAATGCTTGACACTATACCTGTCAGAATAGGTTAATTGATATTTTTAAAATATATTCAAAGATATAATGTCAAGTATTTGTTTATCTTTTTATTCAAATTTGACATGGCTATTGCTATTAACAGGAAAATGAATAAATTTAAAAATTAATTTCTGAGCCTAAAATATTGGATAATTTCTACGTATTTGGTATTTTCGGATGGGGAAATTTTTTATCTTTGTATTAACACCACAACCATTGCCATAAGTTAAAACGAGGGGCAACGGTTTGCAAAAATCTGATTTGCCATGTTAATCTCCTATGTACACCTTGACAAAAATCACCCTATATAAGTGCATAGTTATTTAACATTTACATTGTTTCACTTATCTACTAATCAACAACAATTTCATCGTCACTGTCTTCATTAGATTCGTCACTGGATTGTCCAACATTTATAATAAAGTTATTTAGAGTGTTAGTGGCACTTAAATAATTATTTTCAATGTTTATCACATGCTGAACACTATTAGCCCACTGTTTATCACCAATATTGTTTATTTCACTTTTAATTAATTCCACAACATTGTCGTTGATAGTCGGTGAAACATTTTGTCTTCGAATGTTGGTTTTTAATTGTCCCCAAATTAGTTCAATTGGGTTTAGTACACAATAATAAGGAGGCAGTCTTAATACTGTATGTCCAAATTTTTCTGCCATACTATCACATACGTATACTTTTTTAACAACTTTTGTTTGTGCCACTTCTAGCAATTCATTTTTACTGTATGATTCTTCAAAATATATGTCATTCTGGTATAAAAATTCCTGAATTTCAGTTTTAGTGCTGGATTTAGTAGGTATTTTGTATAATTGTCTAGAATGATAACTGGCGTTATCCATAACTATGACGCTATTTTCAGGGATGTTTGGCAATAATTTTGTGCAAAACCACTCTTCAAAAATATCAGACGTCATATTGTCGTGGTAATCTAAACATGCGTTCTTCATATTGTGACCCGATAGAAACAAAGCTTCTTTCACCCATCCTTGGTCACTTCCCGCATGTAAAATAATTATTCTTTTACCCCGCGAAACTGGAACTTTTGCAGTACAATTTGTACTCCCATCGGTCCAACTTTTAGACAAAGTGTCGTGAGTGTCATACCACGTTTCGTCGAGATAAATAATTGGACGATTCTCTTCACGAAATTTTCTCAATTCTGCCAAATAATGATACCGCCACTGACATATTCTTCTGCTCTCCATCAAAACTTGACGTTTATCAATTTTCTTATATTTAAAACCCATGTTCCGAAGAACACTGTGAAGAGTACTAATTGAACAAGAAATATCACAGTCTTTTTTTAATTTTTCAAGCAAAACTCGAAGCGATGGAAATATATTTTCATTGTAAAGTGAATATATTTTCCTACGGATGACATCTTTTTCGAAATCATTGAAAACCCGCGTTTTTCCTGCATCAGTTCTTTGTTTTTTATCCGGTACACCTTCCTGAATAATTCTTCGTACTGTAGTATCCGGCACTTGTGTCATTTTAGCAGTTTTCGATACTGGCGCAGTCTCGTCACTATCACTTTTTAAAAAGTTGAAAACATTCAGCACTATCTGTTTCGCATCGTCGGATAGATGCTTGCGTTTTTGATTCCCCACTGTGATAATCTCCTCAAATTTGTCGTTCTCATCTTGCAACATTTTAACGTTCACTACTAAAGTACTGATGAACATCTGACTTTAAAATATCCTTTACCCCATTTTATAAACTAATTATATATAATTTCCGACGCTATCATTTCAAACTCAGTGTATTACTCCTCTGCCTGGCATCAGGCGATATCGGCTAAAATATAAACAACGCGATATCATTCCCTCTTGTTTTTAGAATGTCCTCCATGCTTAAGGTGCATAAATACAATCCTACTTCTGATGGTACCGAAGAACATAGATTTAAGAAACACAAACATGATCTCAGATCAAGTAAGACCTGACTGATGCTGCAGTAACCAGTCTGATTTTTTAAACAGCTTTTACATAACTTTACTGACTGTAATAATAATTACAATACAATTAAAGAATGTTGTAGATAATAATGTTAATTATTACATAACTATTCCGGTGCGCCGGTTTCATTCTTTAACATGTATATATATATATATATATATATATATATATATATATATATATATATATATATATATATATATCAGTAATGTGGCAACTTGTAATAATATGTTATTTTCCTGTTATTATTAATGAGGACATGGGATAAGAACAAAAATTGCAAAATTGGCTTGTTTATTTTGACGTGATTATTTTTAGAACATCACAAGAGATAAAACCATAGTAGCATACATTTTGCCGATATGAAAAATTTTTTTGTTGAACTGTTTTCGTTTGTGAAATAATTTATTATAAATATAACAAATATAACTCGACCTGTGAATTTAATGGTTAAAATTTACTTATAATTCCAGTGAAGTAGCAACTGGACTCGGGTAAAAACTAATTCTTATAGAGCTTCGCTTTTTGACATTTACCTGTCAAAGTTCTACGAAGTTGGCCCCACATTAATGGAATTTATTAATAAATATTTCCAGTTTGTTCTGCATTGTTGATAATTGTAGAAAATGTAGAGATGAGAATGTAGAAAAAAATGACAACTATTTATTCAAATAATATAACACATACCGGCTTACTATATTTCCTTTGATATTTTAACATTAACATTTAAAAAATTTACCATTATCTTCAATTTGTACATATTTCACAACTTAATTATATTTATTTATGACACGTCTAGCCTGATAATGGTCACTGATCGAAATCGATCGCCGACATATATAAATACAAAAGATTTATAGTATTTGAATAAATAGTTATTTTATTTTTGCATTCCCATCTTTACATTTCCTAGAATTAATAAAATTTTTTATTTAAAAGTATAAGTAAACAATATACCTATTATGCACATTTTTGTTCAATAAAAAATAATAATTATACACCTTCTAATTTCTAGAAAATAAAAAAACAAATTCACGTTGCCGTACATTCATATGATAAAAACATTAAATATAGCTTATAATAGTGCACATATTTTGTATATTTTTGAACAACATAAATTGATGGTCGTACTTTTTCAGTTTTTGTCATGTTTATACAATAATTTTGTAGGGCTAACTTCATGCAGCCCTACATTTAGTGAATTGAAAAATTAAAAGTAGCTTATATTAATGTACATCTTGTCTACATTTTTGTACAACAAAAACTGATTTTTGAAAACATTCAGTTTTTGTTATATTGATATAATAGTTTGTGTAGGGCCAACTTTACACAGCTCTAAATTTAGTGAATTAAAAAATTAAATGCAGCTTATAATAATATACACATTTTGTACATATTTGTGCAACAAAAATTGATTTTTGTACACGTTGAGTTTTTGTTATATTTAAATAATAATATATTTAGAGCTAAGTTCTCACTGTCTTATATTTGGTGAACTCAAAAATTTAATGTAGTTCATGATAATGTACACATTTTGTACAATAAAATTTAACTGTAGTACCGCCTGGCGGGGTTATAGAAATATAACATTGTAATAAGAGCTGCCTTATAACTCGCATATAAGTGTGACCCCAAAATAATGAAAAGAAATTCATATAAACTTTACAGAACGTAAGTATAGTTGAGAAACTATATGTGTATATAATTAATAATCATGAAATGAAATATCATAAAAATAAGTATAAATAAATTAATCTTTGTACAGCTAAGTTTTCGTATATTATAAAACAAAATACCGGACATGTATGTATTTGTAATAAATATATAAAAATATAAATAATGATAATGTACAAAGTATGTAAATTTTTGTACAATTTATATTAATTTCTGTACACTCTTGTCAATTGAAGGGTTACATATTATTAACTAGGGAAATAAATTTCGCTTTATCATATCGTGCATAGTATACAAAACATAGCTTAAAATATTTTAAATATCGCACTGTAGTAATTTTATTATCAATAAACAATATTAAATGATTATTACAGTATTATGTACAATAATTCATTACTTTCTTCAAATTTCTATATTTATTTATTATATTTTAAATATTAAATGTGCCATTGAAACCCTATCTTCCTGCGTGTTGAGCATGCGCACTAAGTGCACTGTAACAGCTGTGTGCGATGCAAGATATATCTCTATTACGCTTTGTTGAACGTGTGGATCGCGAAGGATCAGCGGTATATTACTAATAGATATATGCAAATACGTCTATTGCTGCGGAGTCAAACGTGACAGCATCAGTGTTATACGGGTTACCAAACATTTAATTAAAATGTAAAGCCGGCTTCAAAAGACGGGGGACTCGGCGAATTTTTACCTGCTATTGGCGAGTCTGGCGCCATGGGAATGGGATGAATTGTGGCTCGTTGGCTTGGCTCGGGCTTCCCGTCAGTTGTCGGTAAATTGGACACAAGTCAAAGGAAATGCGCCGCTCACCTAAGCTCGGCTCGTTATGTCCTTTCCAACGTTCCAACATTCTCATTGTTTGAAAATAAAACTTGCAGGTTATGTTTTGTTCAGTTCTGTTTCATTATTGTTCGACATCGTGGTTGAGGAACATCGAACATTTATATTATCTGTATATTTTATTATACACATATTATTGTTAAAGGGTAATTATTTTCAAGCATTAGATAACAACTTACTTCACTCCCAATCTTTCTTAATTGAATTAATTAGTTACAATGTGTTTGATAACACAGAGTTTATAACATGCAGTTATTGTTTATTTGAATCAGTACTCTATTGGCAGTCGTGAGATAAGTGTCGGAGGTGTTTGATTCGATAGGTGAGACACAATACTTATGAGTTACTGAGTGTGAGACAGTATATTTACTGTAGTGTGATCTTGATTTTATCCTATCCCTATCCGCGGCGCGTAAACCCGTTAACACTGCATTGACAGGAGGGTGAAGCCGAGGCGCGACGCACCAGGGTACCCTGGTGCCAACGGTGCCCTGCTAGAACAGGTGCCTTAGTTTCGCTTGCATCTCGGTGGGGAGGTGGAGTATGGGTTTGTACTCGGCTTTCACTCATACTCCTGAAGCCTTGGTATAACTCACTGTGGGAGATGTCAAGTTGCTCGATGGATTTCGAGTGTTCTTCTGCTACCGTGGATTCGGTAGCCGGCATATCGTGGATTCGATATGTGACACTCCTTTCGAGGAGTATCCTTTTCAATTTTACCCGTCTTACCTGGTTTGTTGTTGAGTGTGAGTGTTGTTGTGTGTGCGAATGATATATAGTTGTGTGCAATGTGTTTCACTAAGCATTAGCTTACTCTTTGACTTTCCTTTTCAGGGTGTTCCAAATTAGAAGACGTGATTGGCGTATTATATATTTATTGTTATTTTCGTATCAGAGTGTACAATTATTTCATTAATTATATTGATTGCAATTATTTCAGACTTTTATTTTAGCTACTCTACATCATTAAAATATATTCATAACATTATATATCAGTTATGTATTTATAACTATTATTTTTCCGCATTATTTTAAACTACCTCTGCTAAACTATGTATCTTTGATCTATATCTTAATTATTATTATGTTGTTGTTATTATTATTAGAAATTTAGAAGTAGCTACAATTGAATACAGGATGGTTGGCGAAAGGCTGGCATCGAGAATATTTAATTTATTTCGAGAAATACAAAATAATGGAGGAACACATATACTTGACAAAGGGGCTAATAAAATGATCATAGTAAGAACTTTTCGGACTCCTCCACCAACGTCAGGAAATATATTACTTTTCTTACTAGATACACAATACACTATTTTTGGAATGTATCAAAATAACATACTTTTACTTCAACCATTTCAAAACAGCGTCAATTTATTTTTATTCAGTCGATTATTCCTTTTCCTTTTCAATTGAATGACTTGGCAGAGCTAGTACAAACGAGCCAAAAACCCTCCACAAGCCATGAACCACGCGCCGTGGGAATAGTCAAAGCGCGTTAAAGCTCGTGCACGTCCCACGTCCACGGGAAGTCGACTTAATATCTAGGGTTATTGAACCACATGCGTGTTAAGCGGGTTAAGGGTACACGGTAAACGAGTGGTAACTAGTACCGTTGTTGAAAAGTATACTTTTTATATATATATATATATATATATATATATATATATATATATATATATACTTTTCAATCAACGCTAGTACGTAGAATGTTACAGGCTTTTATAACCCAGACTATTCCGGAATAGATGAATCACGAGAACAGGTATATAAGCCCGGGAAACTACTCTAGACATTCAGTACACTTCGAGTAAGCGCGTTCACATAAATAAGTACATGTTAAATAAACTAATAGAGACATCAGTTATATAAGTTGTTTAAATAAATCTTAGTGTTAAATTTTAAATTATAATCTTAGTGCTTAAGTGTTTTTTAATATTTAGTTGGTTTTTATAGTAATTAATTCTTAATGTTAGATTTTAATAATCATCAATATTTTATTCATTATTTTTCATATAATAAACTTTCATTTTAATTAATAATCGAACTCTACTTATTTACACTTCACCCATAAAAATAAAACAATGCAGTATGTTTCCTATGACACCATTATATTATCGATGTAATATTCTACTGTATCCAACAGCAACGTACCGTAAACAATGCAAAAAATATGTATAAACATACAAAAAAAATATATTTGACAGCTAAAATAATGAGTTCAAAACGATAGGAAAATTTCTCAAATGAGTCAATTTATGATGCTGTTTTACAAAATTTTAATAAAAAATAGGGTAAGCCGAAGAGATATGGACTACATTTTAAATGAAGTTACTTATTTTCTTCCTTTTGCAAAGAATGAATTATAAAAAATGTATACATATAAAAGATTGTATTACACAATATTTGAGTACCAAAAATTAAAGAAATAACACATAATTTAAATAATTGTTATTTAAATAACTGTCTGGAAAATGATACATTACTGTTGAGGAACCTAATTGAAATACGATGCACTTTGTGCCGAGTATTTTATGGCTCCGAGTCAAGTACATACATTTTCCTGACAAATCATATATTATTATTTTAAAACCTATAATTATAATAAAAAAATTATTTTAAATTTAATAAGTAAATCAGATTATCTAATAATATTTAGTAGAGTGTTTCATTCGTTTCTAAGTTGACAGAAAAAAAACTATAAATAAACAAAAACCAAACTGTCCGGTTTGTATTTTTGATGACTGCGTATATAGTAATTTGCAATGTCTTGCGAAATTAATCACAGCGACGAGGTTTCTGTAGATATAAAAGAAGCGGTACCAGAGGTTGTAGCAGATCTACTGCCCAAAAATAAAAAATGAGGTACAACAAAAATGCTTAAATATTTTTATCAAAGTCAATCGCGCCGAATTTTAGGAGAGAAAATAGTACTTCCGCTCCCGTTTCAGAAATAATTATTTTATAAGCAACAAAAAGACATGAAATATTTGAAAAATAGTAAGAAAGAATACACATTTTAAACAGATTTACTTTTTTACTGAATCTTACAGACATTTTGTACAAATTTTCGAGCATAGTACAACCTTCATGCAACCAGCGGCAACAGATTATGCATTTAAACTAGTCGTCTTTTTTGTAGTCCACATTGGCATTTATGGCTTTAAAAGCTCTTTGCATATTTTCTGTAGGCCATTTTTTCTTTTATTGACTGTTGACATATTTGTAGTAAAATATACAAACATTCAGATCTGTTTCATCTGTACTTCGGTAGTGCATCTATTCTCTTCATGGAGGAGAGACGAATTTGCTCTTTTGACAAGAAAACGAATACGTGCAGTTTATATAGAGTGACCATTTTTTTTTTAATAAAATCAGTACAAAACCTATTTTCTATATTTAGATTACATTGACTATATTACATTGAAATCTTTATAGTAAGTCATTTAATATAATATTTAAAAAAAGTGATAAAAGTAAAATGAAATTTAATGCCATATGCGATGATTAATGTTTAAAAATTCTTCTATTGTGTTTAAGCAGTTTTAGTTTCTTTAAATTTGATTTCTCCAAGGCTTTTATTATTCTCAGACAAAATATTTATAAATCCAAATATAACTTTTAATATTTTGTTTTTGCTTTTTCTACATTAGCTTTAAAAACAAATGGAAAAATTATAGCAATATTACTGCTATAATTTTATTGCTATTACTAAAGTTTACAGTTCCTCTCAAAATCAAACCTTTTAACCAAGTCACTTACTAATAAAATCAAACAACGTCGAGAGATAGAAATTTTAGTTAATACTTAAATTATATGAAAAGGTTTAAACATCTATCAAAAATAATTATAATATATCGAAAATCAGTACATTCAGTACAGTATGTAAAAAATCAGTACAAAATATGTTATAATTTATTTATCTAAATATCAGTACTGTACTGACAAAATCAGTACGAATGGACACTCTAAGTTCTTAATTTTAGGAAAAATAGTCTAAAATTAGTTAAGATTACCGGAATTTATGACATTATGTATTCAAAACTTACGGCAGAGTTTCTTTCTTTTCCTATACACTTATTACAAATACATTTATACGATAACGTGAAAGTAACCGTAACCTAATTTTGTTTTATAATTTACGAAAACTTGGAAGCTTTCGGAAAATTTTATTCCTTCATCAATGAGCATTGTCTTGATGAAGGAATAAATTTTTCTCTGTTTCGGAATTAGAATATCATATTCCAGCACGCTTATTGATGTTGGAAGGAGCTTCATTCTTAAACGATTTTTGGTTATATTTTGTTATTTGAGACTGGCATGACTGCATTAAATACACAAAATATCTAGGCAACTGTCAAAGTAATTCTAATTTATCTAGGCAACAGACGAAACACAAATCAATGTCACCAACCTAACTATTCTATCAAAAAAATCCCTTAATGGAAATTGTCAAATATTATTATAAAAAATAATGTAAATAAAAGCCGAAACAGAGAAAATAGTATAAAACATTCGTTATAGAAGGCAATTCAAGCACTCGTTCGTTCGGGCACTCGCTGCTTCGCGCTCGTTCCCGAACTTCAAACTCATACTTGAAAAGGTTGCCTTCTACAACTTATGTTTTAATATACTATTCCGAAAGCTAGCTAGACAGTAACTCAAAAGAGTATTATTTTCAAAATTTAACACACCATCAACCTCCGACTGCATAACCCCAGATACACCTACTATATATATATATATATATATATATATATATATATATATATATATATATATATATATATATATATATATATATATACAGGGTGAATACTGAAAACCTTGACATAGGAAAATAACATGGGAAAACAGTTTTTTGCTGTTTCCATCTGTCCCGCTAAATAAAATCGGGTGTATATGGTATCGTTAGTTAGATTACTTAATTTTGTAACAAACCGCTGCCGTCACAACGGATGTTTTCTATCGGTGGGTATTAATAAATAATGTATACTTACCTGTCTTAGGCTGGTACTGCTGGCTGAAAGGCACTAGAGCTGCTTCAAGGGAGGTGGCACAATGAGCAAAGGTTCGGAAAGAACAAACGTGTTTATTTACCCGCAACTACACACTCGCTAGACTCTCTATTCTTTACATTAATTTATACTATAAAAGTGCAGGGATCAGCAATGTAACTTGTACGTGGATTAATTACCCAACGTTTAGCAAACTAGTAACCTATATTAAAACGGAATTTGGACTTTGAAATGTTTAGACAACAATTTAGAATAAGTCGTAAATTGTTACATTACCGTCCCCTTAAGACTTAATTATATCTTCGCAGAAGATTAATTAAGTCCACTTTACTTACTCTACGAGTTATACAGAACTATGGTGGGTTTACACTGGGTACAGTCGACGTAAGGGAACCGTGGGGCTCATTGGTATAACGGTAGGTGGTGCGGGGTTTCCTGGTTCTGCTCTATACTCTGGTGGAGGAGAATTACTCTGCGTTATAGCTGCTTCTTCATCCGTGGCGGTCGATGGCGATTGAGGTATAAGGTTTATTAGTAAAAAGCGATTTAGTAGAGCATGCCAGAAACTCGCGAAGAAGATGGAGCGACCTCTGGCTTGGTGTTGTGTTGCCTTTTTGATGGTCCAGCAATTCATGGCTACGCTGGCGATGTAGGCAAGAATAGACCATGTGGTGTAGATTGCTGCTATGACCGAAAACACATTCCCTACTTTAGACAGGAAACCCCATACTTCTTCGGCTGCCTCTCTCGCAAAAGACGTGAATTCCTTTCGGCTGAACATATTGGGTAGGTGATACCCTTGTGAATCTACGTCCCCGCCAGTAACTCTCCTTGTCATGAGATTCATGACCGCCTTTCTCTCGTTTGGAAAGAGCAAGTGGTGTTGGAATGCCTCCATGTCACTTCTTGAGTATATACCTCCTGAACTGAGTGGTGAAATCTCCATCATTGGTAGGTGGTTTACTTCTTCATCAGTGCTCAGCTCAGTTGGCGTTGGGTTGGCTAGATGTGGGTCTGGAGATATTTCTATCCACTTGCCCTCCAAATGAAACATAGTGGGTAGTCGGCTGTCGCAATCAACCTGGGTGCCTTGATCTTGTAGAATCCGGGTTACTGGCGTCATGAACTTAGTTTCGTTCTGGTAAAACACCGGCAACTCCTGATAGCAGAACTCCGTCTTCCTGAACATCACAATTTTAGGGGAACATTTAGCAATGAACAGAACTTCTCCAACTACTCTTCCTGTGTGGCCGGCAGCTTCTTTGACTAGATCACTAACGATGTCGGGTGATTCGTGGGCCATTGCGAGGCGATTCCTTAATAATTGTTCTCGCAACTTGCATCTTTTAGCGATTGCGTCAAAGATCAAGTCACGAGTTTGTTGTTTTACTGCTATCTCCAGAAAGAGTAGCTTGGAAAGTACTTGCGCCATGATATCCGTATTATGGACGGTTCTTTTAACTTTCTGATAGTAGAACCCTAACGGTGATTCAAATATAATTTAATAGTCGGTTCTGCTCTGTCCTCCAGGCCGGTTGATGGCACATGGTGTCCGTTGTGGTTAGCCTCAAGGCAAAAACAGTGTCTTTCGTCTCAACCACTATATACTTGGTAGGGGAGTGGGCGGTAGTGGAATTTAAAACTAAAAGTTCAGCCGGACCTTCGTACAGTACGTCAATTCCTGTCGTGGAGCATTTATCTCGCCAATCGATGTCCCAAATAGTCTCACCTCGTACTTCATCGAAACAGTACTTATCACTGTACACGCAACTGGTTCCGGAATGAAGAATTACTGAGTTTGACTCGATGTCAGCTATTGCGGTGTAATCTGTTAACTTGATAGAAATTGATGCACTGACGGTGACGTCTTCATAGCTCACTCCGTTGTACGTGTATTGTACCCCTACGCATGTACCTTTTGCGTTTAATTTCCCTGCTAAGGTGGTGGACACGTGAACCGTCTTATTAGGTTCCAATCCTGCTATTATTCCCGCGCCAATGCCCTGTAAATCTAATTGTCCAAAATGGTGAGCGTTTACGCATTTTTCACTACGTACGTAATGTACGTAGTGCGCGACCCCACCCGACACTATTGAGGAGTGCGAGTGCATGCCACAGTGCATTATAGTTTGTCGTATCGTGACAAGACATGAATATACATGGACTTCTGCATACCTTCTCTCCTGTACTAATTGAATGTTTTTCCTCAGTTTTTCAGTGGCGTTCCTGGGATCCGGACAGGATTGGACCTTTAAGAGTGATATTCTTGTAATCTCCGTAGCAGGGTCCGTACAATCGTAAGCTATGATATCTGCTAATGTCCCTACACCCAGTGTAATTAACCCATAAACAATCCAATACATTATTATTATTATTATTATTATTATTATTATTTTTAATCACACTAAGCTTAATCTAGATCCTTTGATTTGATACCCAAGGTTGGTCCGGTACTGTTCCTCGACTTCTGGTGTTGTACCGGGGTGGTGTTGGAGGGGACTCTACTTGGCTTCTCCCAGAGTTGTACGACTCTTCCGTTAATTCGCCTTCAGATGTCCGAACCAAGGTATTGTTTCTTTCGCTCGGTGCTGAAACATTCAGGGTGTTATTATTATTATTTGTGAAAACTGGAGTTTCCGCTGATGCTAGCTGTATTTGAGGCTGGATTGGGTGGCAACCCGTTGCCTCCGTCTCCGTTGGTATCGTATTCAATTCATCATCTACCACCGGGATGTCACCCAATCTAGCCTGATTATCTTTACACGCTAGACAATGCTTGAGCCGGTTGACATGGACCTTCTGTTCCTTCCGACCGTGTTGTTCCTTAATTATGGCGTTTACCCCGTCAATGTCTAGTATACGATAGGGACCCGTCCAAGGTTTGCTCAGTTTTTTGCTGAGTCCTGGCTTAATAGCTGGCGAGTGTAAATATACTCTATCACCAATTTTAAAGGTTGGTGGCTTTGTGTTTTTGTTAAAAATTTTGTGGATCCTACCAGTAACTCTACATTGATGTTCGCGTGCTTGTTGATGTGCCATTTTCATACGTTGAACAAACTCGGCCGCATAGGATAGGTCAGTGTCATACCGCGTGCGTAGTGGTTTAAAAATGGAGTCAAACGGTAACTCGATATCCCGACCGTATAACAAATAGAAAGGTGAGTCACCTAACGCCGAGTGTGTCATACTACAGTATGCTGATACAGCATACGGTAGCCATTCGTCCCAGTCGCGCATTTGTGGGGTGATGTAATGGGAAATCAAGTCCTTTAATGTGCGATGAGTTCGTTCTAAACTCCCATTGGTTTGTGGACGGTAGGCGGTTGTGTGAAGTCTGTCAATTTGAAGGAAATTACATATTTCCTTCATAACCCGTGCTAAAAATGGTGTCCCGAGATCGGTTAACATTTGTCGTGGCGTACCGTGACGTAAGATCACCCCTTTGACAAAAGTTTTTGCTTCAGTTTCCGCGGTTTGATTTTTCATTGGGAAAGCCTCTAAATATCTAGTCGCGGCGTCCTGTACCGTTAATATGTATTTATACCCCTCGTCTGTCTGTACTAATGGTCCCACAATATCCATAGCTATTCGGTGGAAAGGTTTACAAATTGGTGGAATCTTAACAAGGGGTGCTGGGCGTAAATGAGGGGAGGTTTTTCGTTGTGCACATGGTACACAGCTTCTGACATGCCTCTTAACATCTTCGCGTACCGTTGGCCAATAAAACCGAGAACAAACTTGTTGCAGTGTTTTGTCTATACCTGCGTGTCCTGACAAGGGGGAGTCATGGCATGCGCGCATGATATGCTCACGCTGAGTCTTACGGATAACCAGTTTATCCTCAAACCGGTCCGTACTCTTTTTGTATACTAACCCGTCATCATCCAGGAAAAACTCACTTTGTGAAAAATTTTCCTTATTCAGAATTAATCGGATTTCACTATCCTCTTGTTGGGCTTTTTTAATGGTTTCACGGTCCCAAATAACGAGTTTATTTTCCGTGCTGCTTAATAGGCGTATCGGCTTTATTCTCGACAGCGCATCTGCATTGCAATGTTTGGTTCCCGGTCGGTATTCTACTTTAAAATTATATTATGAAAGAGCTAATGACCAGCGCATAAGTCGGTTATTGGTCTCTTTCATTTTCATAAGCCACTTTAAGGGTTGATGGTCTACAATTACCTTAAAGGGACACCCATACAAATAACACTTATAATGCTTAATTCCCCAAACCAATGCGGCGCATTCTCGCTCAGTTGTGCAGAGATTTTGTTCAGCCTTACTTAATTGTCGGCTCGCATACGCCACTGGCAGCTCATGTCCGTCATATTGCTGGCACAGTATGGCACTGATCGCAAATGCAGAGGCATCCGTGCACAAAATAAACTCGCGATTAAAATCTGGATACTTCAGAATGGGTGATTGGGTCAAACACTGTTTCAGATTGTCAAACGATGCCTGTGCGGAGTCATCCCAATTGAAACGCGCATATTTCTTTGTGAGGGCGGTTAGGGGTACGGTTATTTTGGCGAAGTCAGGTATGAACCTTCTGTAAAAACCTACTAGTCCCAGGAAAGCCCGAACATCGGTAATGTTTGATGGCTTTGGATATTTACTCACGGCACTAATTTTTTCGGGATCTGGCTTAATGCCCTGACTGCTCACTATGTGTCCTAAAAATTTTGTCTCGTTGTGCATGAATTTACATTTATTAGGATTTAGGGTTAATTTCGCATTTCTTAGTCTGTCAAAAATGGATGTTAATTTTGAAATATGCTCATGCACGTCATCACTACTGAAACATATGATGTCGTCTAAATAAACAAAACAGTGAGTGCCGGTTAATCCCGAGAGTACAGTAAACATAAGTCTCTGCCAAGTGCTGGGACTGTTAGCTAGACCGAAGGGCATCCTTTTGCATTCGTAATGCCCCCATGGTACCGAGAAAGCTGTTTTTTCGCGATCCTTAAGATCCACCTCGACTTGCCAATAACCCTTGGTTAGATCTAATGTGGTGAATTTGGTGGCTTTACCTAACTGGTCCAACGTATCTTGCAAATTTGGTATTGGAAAAAAATCTCGTTTCGTGACCGCATTTAAAGCCCGGTAATCTATGCAGAAACGAAAGTTGTTATTACCGTCCGAGTTTAATTTTTCTACCAAAACGACTGGTGCAGACCAGGGTGAAGATGAAGGAGTAATAATATCATTCTCCAACATCTCATCTATTAAGTTTTTCATGACTTGTCGTCTGCTAAAGGGTATTCGATACGGAGCCCGGGCTACCGGTGCACTATCGCCGGTTTGAATCCTATGTTTTACTAAATGAGTGCAATTTAATTTATCTTGCTTTGATTTGAAAATGTCTAAATATTCTAATAAGAATTTTGATAATACATTCTTGTCCGACTCTGGTAGGTGATTTAAATTGAACAATTCAGCACATTCCTGCCTTGTTATCGTGTTGATAGCGCTGACCGGTAGTATCGTTGTCTGCTTCATAAGCAAGGACGGCCGTTGCTATCGGTGTGTTTTTACTCAAGTCAGCACTCTGTTGACTTACATTTAGAATGTTGAGTAACATAGCATTCTGCTGATCATGCTTCGCGACGATAACGCGAGCTGCTAGTACACCGTGCAGCCCGACGTCTTTTGGCTCAAGTACGTAAATACCTGCGGGTACGCGACTATCTACTTGCCCTACACATGTTACCCCATGTCGTGCGGGTATTGTTAATTTCTGAGATAGCCGTACTACATATTCAGGGATAGCTCTCCCTGCGCTGCTACTTGACAATTTTAAGGATTGTGAACCTATGCTACAAACCGTTTCGCTACTTGTTGTGATCCGTTGATCACGGCTCGCTTCGATAGTCGGTTCACCCGGCTCTATCGCTACTACGGCTTCCTTGCTACAGGTAGATTTATCTTGCGAATATAACTCGCCCCTAGAGACCCCTACCTGACCGGCTTGTTGATCACGGCTCAGACCTGAGATCATTTCACTCGGATTTTCTACGCTTCCCTTAACTAACCGATCCGGACTATTTGCAGTGGTCGGTATACTAAAATTAATTAAATTACTGGCTCTAGGTCGCACGGAGCAAACTTCTGAGCTATTGTTATTCCATTTACCGATTCTTGGCATAGATAATATTTTGCTCGCGATGATCAATTCGTCATTTTTAAAATCTAAACGTGCTTGATGTGCTTCCAGGAAATCAACCCCAATTAACCCATCTGTTTCGAAATATAGATCATTTGCACAGACTACAAAACGATGGTTACATTTTTTTGTTAACCCAAGGTCAAAAGTAATGTCAACTGCGCCGCTGCTACAGAGACGATTACCTGATACATCGAGTAAAACATCATTTGAGGCTAACACCGCGATATTGTGCTTTGCAACTACGCGCTGTTTAATTAATGACATAGCCGCGCCTGAATCTATTAAGAAAGAATAATTGCAATTTTGAATTACCAAATGGATCATCCGAGTATTATCTACACAAGAATCAGTGACCCTCGGAATAACTACAACTGATTTGATATCTATTCTGTCTGACGTCGGGTCGCCGTCGAGACAGGTTCCGAGTTTAAAGAACACTTATTTGCGTAGTGCCCTGCCGTTAGACAACGGAAACAAAATGGCTGACGGGGCGTAGGGCACGTTCTAGATATATGATCGTTGCCTCCACAATTGAAACATAGACCTCTCATTTGTGGATATGTCTTGGTGGGTAACTCTCGGGTAATTTTTCTCTTATAATTTAAGTCTTTTGTCGAGTCTGGCTTATCCTTCTTTACTGTTAAGGCCCGTATACTAGCTTTATGTGCGTCCGCTTTTGTTTCTTTATACAGTCGGCCTAACACTTCTTCACAATGTTCGGCATATGGCAACGCTTCGTCTATGGAATCGAACTGGCGATATCTACAGATTTCGTTGGCTAATCGCGTCTCCAACCCGTCCAAAAATTGTTTGATTAGTGCGCTTTCTTTCTTAATTTTATTCCTTAAATTTTGATATGAATCTACTGGCATTATCGCTGGAAACATTCTCGACGCTGCTACTTCTAATCTGACGGCATATTTCGAAGACTCTCATCTTTTGCTCTAAAAATTTTATAAAATTCGCGTTCTGCTGATGCCGGGTCCGATCTTCGACCAAAAAGGTCGATGAGCCAATTTCCAAACGAAGCCACATCCTGAGGTCGTCTATCGTGCGGTAAAGAACAAAAGCTTGTCTGCGCCTCCCCTCTCAGTTTTAATTTTATTACACTCACTATCTGCCTGTCTGTCCATCGCGAACTCTCTGAAACCGCGGCGACATTATCTAGAAATGCCTCTAACTCAGGTCCGCCTGAATAAGTTTCTATATTTTTAATAGCGGACATCGTGTTGGGATCAGAAAATATCTGAGTTACTGTCTCGTGCTCGGGAGTTGACGTTGGAGCGGTCGCTGGGGCTGTAGGTAAAGGTGGAGTGGTTGGCAAAGGCTGCTTGGGAATGTGCTCATATGTAGGGAGGTGATACGAGAAGGGTTGTTGGTAAGATGAAGGTCCAGGTACCGGATAAGTGTACGGATAGGAGTGTGGGTGTAAATACGGTGGGCCAAGGCTTAGTAATCGGTACGGGTTCTCCGTTCTTAATTCTGGTGTACCGGCACTGGTTACAGTGGCTAGTGAAAAAGTGACCGCTGTTGCTGTTGTTAAGTTCCCCGTAACCGGTACTGTCGTTAACGTAGGTGTCGTTACTCCCGTTGTAGACATTTTTGTATAGTAACTACGTACACCGATAGAGACCAAGATTCCAATCAGTTGAATGTTTCGAATCTACTTGACCGAATATTTCAACCGTGTACGTGATTGGAATCCAATGTAACAAACCGCTGCCGTCACAACGGATGTTTTCTATCGGTGGGTATTAATAAATAATGTATACTTACCTGTCTTAGGCTGGTACTGCTGGCTGAAAGGCACTAGAGCTGCTTCAAGGGAGGTGGCACAATGAGCAAAGGTTCGGAAAGAACAAACGTGTTTATTTACCCGCAACTACACACTCGCTAGACTCTCTATTCTTTACATTAATTTATACTATAAAAGTGCAGGGATCAGCAATGTAACTTGTACGTAAATTGTACGTGGATTAATTACCCAACGTTTAGCAAACTAGTAACCTATATTAAAACGGAATTTGGACTTTGAAATGTTTAGACAACAATTTAGAATAAGTCGTAAATTGTTACAATTTTACATCTAATAAAACTAAATGTTGTGTAATAAGACCTTTTCTAACTGAAATATTTGATAAAATAAATTGTATTTTGAAGTTAATCCTTCATATTTTCGAATAAGAAACGTCAAAAACAAAATGCTCCATAGCCGAGTGGATACGAGGGCTGTTTCATAACATAAATAATCTACAAGACCTGGTTCGAGACCACCTCAGCCCTACTTTTTTTTTAATTAAATTATGCTTAAAATATCTTTATTATATCAGACTATTTTAATAAAATAGCAATATTCATATTTTTATAAATAAAAAAATCCAAATATTTAATAGAATTATTATTTGCTGTCTGTCAAACTTAACAATTAATTCGAATTTAGTTTTTGGTGTATAATTTTGTATTTCATGTTTCGAAACATGATATTTTAAGTATAATTTAATTAAAAAAAAAATAGGGCCGAGGTGGTCTCGAACCAGGTCTTGTAGATTATTTATGTTATGAAACAGCCCTCGTATCCAATCGGCTATGGAGCATTTTGTTTTTGACGTTTCTTATTCGAAAATATGAAGGATAACCTTCAAAATACAATTTATTTTATCAAATATTTCAGTTAGAAAATGCCATATTACACAACATTTGGTTTTATTAGATACAAAATTAAGTAATCTAACTAACGATATCATATACATCCGATTTTATTTAGCGGGACAGATGGAAATAGCAAAAAACTGTTTTCCCATGTTATTTCCCTATGTCAAGGTTTTCAGTATTCACCCTGTATATCCCTCTTAAAAATAAATATCTCTAAGATTAAAATATTGCATCAAATTTTAAAATTAAATTTTCGGGTAACAAGGCAAGATATTTGAAACTTAAACTAGATCGTTCCACTTTTCTTTGTGTTGGTCGAGGCCAAATCCAGCTTCGTAGTTCCCTTTAGAAATAAACAGACGCTTAAAATGCGTCACACAATACAACAAGCCCTGGTTGTACGTGTAGGTATCCATCCTGTAACCAGAACCAGACCAACATTGTCACACATTATATTAGTTTACTCCGGGGTACAGAAACACTGAGAATCACGAATTTCATAGTCCCGCCTCTGTATCTTTAACCGTGTAGGAGGTACAGCATTCCAAAATGTACAATTTAGTTTTCTTCGTGTTAGAAGAAACTAGGGGATTAATAATTTTGAGGTCCCGACTCTTTATCTTTAACCGTGTAGGAGTTACAAGTCTCCAAAGTCAAAACTAATAACACTGATATGAGAATGAAGTTTATTTGATATATTTTTACGGAAGCAGTTCTTGTGCTAGATACAATTGTGGCAAGACATTTTTTCCAGGGGATAAACACGGCCTTCACAACTTTTGCAAATTTCTACGTTATTTGTTGTGTCCTAAAATATACGAATGTTTCTACTTTGTACAAGGATTAAAATGTTTAAAATATATTAACTTGTTCATTATAAAAGTGTCTTAAATTCGGAATTATAGGCAGTGAAAATAAACATCAATAACTTTTACAGCAGACGGTCGATTTTTAAAATTCATACATTACATTAAAGCCTAAACATTCCTCTTTAACATGTGTAAACACAAAACTATGTTACACGGTGACTTCTTACATAAATACATATTCCAAATCATCAGCATTTTAAACAGCTTCTTTCTTACATGCTTATTCAACTTCATATTGCTCTTAAACGGCTAAACAAATTGATTTTGACATATATTACTGTTTATACAGTATACTTTTAGACAGTACATTTATAATTGTTCATTTGACATAATTATAAATAATGTGTATTCGGGAAATTACTCAACAGGTCAACGGTTTTACTTGAATCCAAATATGTTATGTCAAACATCAAATCTATATTTTATTAATTTCACAAAAAGAAACAAAACTGTTTTAAAATAATAATTGACACGGCCGGCGCCTTTCAAATGTTACAATATAGTATACAGGGTGTTTACGGTCTTTTTATTTTATTTTTAATGGGTGATACTAGAGGTCAAAAGAAAGCGAAATACATTAAAACACCTTAATAAAATATTTATAATAAAAGAGATATGATTTTTTGTAGTTTTTATAAAGGGGAGGTAAATTAATGTTGAAAAAAGTTGATATGCGTATTGTGGCAATTGTTTATGCCATTACGAGTAAACGTAGCCAACACACTCAATGAAAAATTAGGGTCTTCGTCATTTTTGCGCAAAAACCATCTACAGAACCGTACGCGCTGAGGATGATCTTGAGATTGTAAAGCTTGTACTCGCTGAACATGAAACGGATGTCATTGATACTCGCGTAGTGTTCGCCATACAATGCGATTTGAGACACCTATTTACCGAGCAATTTGTCGTATACTGGTTGAAAGATTTTCGTCAACGAGGTTTAAAATTTGTACATCCGCATCTAAAATTCGTCGGAACCGACCAGGACCTCCATCACGCCCTTGATTATTTCGCAGATCACCATTCTCTCGAGCACGTATTATTAAATTAGTGAACTGTTGAGGTATAGAACATTGCCTATTTGGAAATCGCTCTCCGTAAAGACGACTTGCTGCAGTTGAATTTTGATGCACTTCCCCATAAATAAGCATCATGTCAACTAATTCTGTATTAGAATACCGATGGTACATTGTTCAATTTTTACACAATTAATAACAATAATCACATAGAAACAGACGTTGCACAATTAAACTGTAACTGAGAGATAAATAAATTAAAAAACAAAAGAGAGAAATTTGTCATTGCATAGGTTACTACAAGTTTTTTCAACATTAATTTACCTCCCCTTTATAAAAACTAAACAAAATCATATCTCTTTTATTATAAATATTTTATTAAGGTGTTTAAATGTTTTTCGCCTTCTTTTGACCTGTAGTAGCACCCATTAAAAATAAAATATAAAGACCGTAAGCACTTTGTATTATTAATTTTACAACATGCAATTTTAATTTCTAAATTTAAGGTTTGCATTTTAAAATTGTTAATTAATGTAGTTGTATGACTTTTATATGGATTTTCTTTTAGTTGTATATTATTTAAGCATTTAAAATTGTTACTTATATATTTAGGGAATGTATTGTTTTGTTTGCACCTTAATAAAAAAAATCTTTGATTGAATAAAAACACGTTTTTGACACAGATTTTACTATATTCAATTGTGTCCAACTCCCATTGTTGATACAAAAAGTCATTGCTACAAAATTGCCAATAGTTGTCGTTAATGTGAGAATGTTTGATATTTTGACAATATTTCTAACACCTTCACATGTACAAATAATCAAATTACTAAAATATAACACCCATATTTTTAATACAATGCCGATATTTAGGAGCGAATAAACCTTTTGTTAAAGCATCGACTGTCATCTCCTCAGTCGTGGAATGCTTGATCTCGACGTCGCCGGTGTCCACCTTATCCCGTATAAGGTGATGTTGAATATCGATATGTTTTGTTAGCGGCCTATGCCTTCGGTTCTTTGACAAGTTGATTGTCCCCTTTATCATATGATAGTTGGAGTCGTTAGTAAGAAGGGCTCGAAGTCGAGAGCCAATGTTCACAGCCGCATTGCTTCCTGGCAGGTAGCTGAGAGGGCCACAATCTAATTAGTAGACCTTTGAGCTTATCCTCACCTCAGTATAAATCTGAAATAATGAATAAAGTAAACACTACTTAAACTA
This sequence comes from Stenolophus ochropezus, assembly GCA_035578165.1. NCBI lineage: Eukaryota > Metazoa > Arthropoda > Insecta > Coleoptera > Carabidae > Stenolophus > Stenolophus ochropezus. Next base: position 388,928 of record JAQOWZ010000064.1, on the reverse strand, counting down.
AATTATTACCCTACTGCTCTCATAAACAGATTAAATAATAATTACAATAATAACAACAAAAACGAAAACAATAACAATTCTCAGCAGCAGAACTCTGACTTACCAACATACGCGTCTTATATATACATAGATGGCGTAACGCCAAAAATTAAAAAACTGTTTAAATCAAATTTATATAATGAACAAGTGTTTAAAACCGGTAAAAAAGTAGGAAATTTATTTACAAAATTAAAATAAAAAATTGACAATAACGTTAGATCAAATATTATTTATAAAATATCATGTAAGGATTGCTCAGCACAATATACAGGCCAAACTTAAAGATATCTGAAAACAAGATTACAAGAACATGAACGCAACTGTAATTCAGACCGGAACATAAAACAACAAATTCAACTTCCAAGAAACTAAAATCCTCGCAACGGAAAAAACCTTAATAAAAGGTTAACATTGGAAATGTTACACATTAATCAAGATAACAATAACGTAAATATTAGAACTGATACAGCCGACTTAAGTAATAAATAAAAATCTAATTAAAATACATAATAAAAAATATTTAAAAACATGCAAGACTTTTAAAAATAATAAACATATTTAAATTTAAAAAAACAGGGAAAGGAACTTAAAAATTCCTAACTAATACTAAAATCTCTACATTAAAATATTACTTAAAAATTAACCAATTGTTACATGATATAACTAATATGAACAAGATTATGAGAGTACTTAATTGGCTGTTGACAACGTGCAAAACCATAGTAAAAATTAATTTTCAAAAAAGTTTTCAAGTATTTTTTATACATTTTTATTTTTATTTTTACTTTTTGACGGTTGTATAGTTTTTATTCAGAAAACGTACATATGTGTTTTAACGTATTTATTTATTTATTGATTTATAACACGACTATATTCATGTGCCGTCTCAGTAAATTATATATAAAATAAATAATTAAGGATATTCATATGTTAATGTACACAATAAAATTAAACTGACCTACACGTAAGTGGGTAAGTGCCATGTAATGTATAATGTCCGATATATTGTAGTTTTCTATAAATTATATCATGTAGTCCCTGAGAAAGAACCATGTGAGGTCGAAACCGGTAGAAGATGTAGTTTTCCACACATTAAATTTTAACTGATTACCAAAAATTTTATTTTCCACATTCCATCCACCAGTCAAGAAGCTTCATCCTCATACTTCTAAACATCTGGTTATTATATTAAATCTCGAGATGTCTCGATCAATCCTTTATATATACCATGAAACACACCATGCTGACGCGCCGAATCGATTCAGAAATTTTAGTTTTCACATAACGTGCTCAATTTATTAATTGATAAATACCACTCTACTATCAAATATTCTGTCCTCTCCCCCAATTAAAAGATTAAAGACTTTGTATCCTGGTCAGGGCACCATTTTTTATGTAACTGTTCATATCACCTCTCCCGTACATACAATTATATTTTAACCAAAGATCGTCTAGTGGAAGGTTTAACTTACCCTACGTTGTGTTTATTTAAATATGTAAACTTTCATCGTCGTAATACAGAGTAGCTGTAAAAAGTAGAGAAATTGGATAGGTATTTGATAAAATAAAAGAATGATATTCACTCCAAAAGACAAACTAAATATCTGATCTTATGCATTTATTGATAATTGAGAAATTCGTAAAGTGCAGTGGAATATTATGCTCTCCGGCATTCACCTTAAAAACCTCTGTTTTGTCTGAGGGTCATTATTTATATTGTTACAGATGGTCTGAATCGCAAAGACCGGCCCATGAGCTCACGGTGCTACCGGCCCTAAGAGCACACAGTAATCATGAACCGGCCACGGCGAGCACACAGACAAAGCGATCAGAAATAATTGTTGATCGTTGAATTTGAGGCAGACACCCAGCTGAGCTGGCAAATCTGTGGTGGTTGAGTAAATTTACAATTGTTAGATATCCCTTATTAGATCGGTTATATTTAATAAGACAATATGAACACTGTGACAACTATAATTAGCATTTCTTTACCTTTCACGATACAGTTTGCAAATCAAAGCTTATCTGTGTTCGTGAGTGTTTAAAATGGTATAGCTTGCGATTCTGTACAGAAAAATATCAAATAGATAGCGTATCCGAAGTAATTTCTGCTGACTTATTCCTGGCAGAGCCATTTTTAAAATTTTCTTTGAACTTTCTAGAGATTTTATTAATTGACTTAATTTTGAGTAATTACTCTTTACGAATGACAATTGGTTGATTTGTTCTTCTTCTTTGGTTTGTATTAGTTTCTTGTAGTTGTCTAAAGACGATGTACTTTTAGAATTAAAACAATTAGTTATATTTTTAACATTTGTGTAAGTATCCGAATGAAAAATAGCAGCATCCAACCATGTGCCTCACCTGGTGAGTTCAGGTTCGGGTGGTAATGGAAGGCTGGGTAGTTCCTTGACAAATTGTACTCGCAATGGAGCTTCCACAAAAATTTTTTCGGTGAAATTGATCAAAAAATTCAGATCATTAAATAATTCTCTGACCTTCTCTGCAACTCGATTGATACTATGAGCGAGACAGGCGCATGAATTAGATATATAATAAAATTATTTTATTATATCTTTACGGATCTGTTAAAAACAGGTTACATAAACTCTCCTTAATAAATCCAGATACAGTAGCATTATTTGTTTTGTCTAGAACTTTAACACCGACCATATACGATTTTGATGGACAATCTCCACTTAAAATGCCTACAATTAAATTTGCAATAAACCGTCCTATGACATTGGTAGTTTAATTGTTACCAACTAGTATTTTAATATTGGAATTTGTATCAATAAAAATTTCGTTCATAGGTATATCGTTTTCATAATAGTGACTTCAAAGGAATACTTTTAGAATTGCACTATTTTCCTAAAAAATTCCTAAAGGCTGGATTATCCAGTTTTGTCACTAGTATATTGATTTTGACCATCATATAACACAAATCACTGGGAATTGTTTGTTTTGTTAAATTTGCAATACAGGAAAGAAGACTTTGTTGTCGGGCTTTTGGGTTTAAAGAAGCTTTTCTTACATGTGTCGCTGTCTACATGATGGTCTACTTGCAATTATCTAGTAATAACAAATTCGAATAAGATGTTATAGATGTGTATTAATAATAAACTCAATACCTTTTTTGCACAAACTGTGCAGAATACAACATCGTTGTCTGCTTTGAGAAACTTATATTTTTGAACCCATTGTTTCAATTGCTGGTTTCTTACACTGCCTTGCGAATTTGACATTTTAAAATTGTATACATGTATCATAAACATTAGGATAACATAACCACATAAAATAATGTGTTTTTCAAAAGAGCGGCATGCATTATGGGAGCCACTGTTCACATGTTCCGCAACATAACAAAAGGTGCAGAGATAATTAGCACGAAGTTGAGCGAATGTTGACGAGATAGTCCGAATAGAAATTTTACACTTCATTTCAAATTTAAAAGTCGAAATTAATGTTTGAAAAGCATAAAATATACACAAATAACAAATATATGCACAGAAATTCAAAATAGGTAAAAAATATAGATATATGCAAAAATTTAAAATCATATATATTGTTATATTTTGAAAAATTTGTAAAGATAATACTAATATGCACAATTTTGCAATATATGCAATTGCATATAATCCACGCTCTACGTACTTGTATCTATTTGGCCGGATATATTGATAATACTGAGAACTATTTTTTTATGTGTTGCAAACATAGCGCTCTGTGTGGCCTCGGTATAAGTCATTTGTTTTCTTAAAACCTTGCATAAATTCGATATTTTGCAAAATACTTTTGGATTCGCATAATTTTAAATTGCAAGGTAAAAATAATATCTTTGCAGCCCTGTCATTTGTTAGCTTATTTTGTTTTTTGTTATAAATATTTCCAGTATAAGTGATTTGGTAATTAATGGAAATTTAAAATTGTAAATACAGTTAAATCACGGTAATTAATTTTTTAAGTTACCGCGCATAAAATTCAAGCATCGGTTGCGTGCCTCCGCCAGACAAAAATAATGCCATTTATACCACACGGTACATTCCAATCACAAGTGTGAACTAGATGACTACAAAGTGAGACAACGCTGTGTACGTACGTTGTGTCCGGAGCTCACAGCGGTTATCAGAGCCCCCCTCTCCATCCAAAATGATGTGATGCTTTACAGGTAGTTTATAGCACCTAACAATTACAGGTACATTGCAAAATAAATATAAATATACTCAAATAAATTCTGTCATATGATTGATAAATACACATAAATATAGAGACATGCAGAACTACTTCATTTTAAATGAACAATTATCATTGACGATTCTAGTATTACTACCACTGACTTAAATTTAATTTATTTAGATATAATTTTTTTTGGTTAATGAGGAAGTTTAGCGTGGTTGAAATTACATGTGAAATATATTTTGTCTAAGTATATAAATAATTATAACTTAAAATGTAATTGAAAGTTGAAATTATGTTGCCAATTATTTATAATTAATGATTTATCTTCGAGCCACTCTGACGTCACAGGTGAATTATGCGCTTGCGCAGAAGGGATGGTGAGACCTAACTTTTTGAACGTAGGTTGTATCTTGCGGCATTACACTACACGCTTCTCTGTTGCCATGGGAACCCAGCGCGCGCTGATTAGGATAGACTATACGTTCTCTGCGGGCCACTCTGACGTCGTTTTTGTAAAAAATTAATTTTTTTGAGAAATCTAGGCATCTTTTGGTGAAATAAAATGTAGAATATCACTTTTGAAGGCGATCTTGATAAAAAAAAATAAAAAAAACTTCCCCATTACTTGTGTGACGTCGCCTGCGTGTCTGCTTCCCTGAGCGGCGGGCGCCCTGGGCCGGCGGGTTGTGCTGGCGGACGGGAATAGGATCCGGGCTGCCCCGGAAGTCGGGCCGGGAGACAAATAAACATAGCATTTACCCCTCCCCTAAATGCAGAAAACAGTAGACAATAATCGGTTCTCTCTGCGGTTAAACACCACTAAGACAAGCCTACGGTTCGGGGTTTTACACGTCTGCTGGCCCTGATTTTATACCTACATTCCTAATTACTCAGATCTTAACTTCAGAAAATTAAGGAGAGAAATCATTACAAAATCTGTACAATAAGTATTATAAATAACAATTGTATAGATCGAAAAGAGAAGCAGCTAGAGAAAACTCAGGCAATAGGAGAAAATGATTCCTAAAAACATTCATCTTTCTTCATTTTAACACGTGCAAATTAAAATATGAAACATTGTAAAATTACACAAATTTTTCAGCACTGAGTATCAAAGTAATATTGTTCAATACAAGTTTTCTATAATAGTAATAACTGACAAATGTTTTTAGAATAGTCTGTAGTGTTAATTTGCAGTTTTTACAGTCTTTATTTACATTTGAATAAAGTTTAATAATTGAAAAATCACATACTACAATAATCTAAGAGTATTGTTATATTACAAAAAGTCAAGAGTATACCTCTACACGTTAGAACAAAACTTTTTAAAAATAACTTTAAATATAAATCATGAATCTATATTATACTTTGAGTTTCGAGTGATTGAAATCGAGAAAATAAGTGAAATATACAATTTGAAGTCGGCGTTAGGGCTCCTTGAATTGAAAGCTCTTGTGAACCGATTCTCCTTTACACGACCCTGTGTAGT